>VHKM01000743.1:460000-704248 GCA_007210695.1 Neogobius melanostomus
CCACTTTTTATACTGTTTTTAGCTAATGTTAGTCAATGTAAATGTATGCTAACAGCTGCAAAGATGGCGCATCTCCATGGTAACTGTGGAATTTCCCGAACTCTATACTAAAATATTTGTCGTCTAGAACCAGAAAACAGAACAGTAATGTGTGGAAGATCTGAACATTTATATCATCTCCAATGTGTGTGAAAAGTGGGAAATAAATGGGGATCAATGGGAAAACGGGGGAAAAAATTGTGCAAAACTAAGAAAAAATGGGGAAAATGGAGCAAACATTAGGCAAAAAAACTGAAAAAAAAATGGTAAAATAGAGAAAAAAAAAAAATCACTTCCTTTAATGCTGTCCCTGAACCAACAGCATCAAACTTGAATGATAAAAGGATTTATTTTTATTTTTTTCGGTACCTGCTTTAACCTCTTAACCAGGAGCATTGTCTCCAGTTCAGCTTTACCAGTGTCATGCTCATTTGAAAGCTAAGACCTACAAAAGTTAGAGTAACTTTGTTGTCACATTGTCGCCGCGTTTTTGTCACATTTTGTCGCGTGTTTGTCTCTTTTTGGTCTTGTTTTCGTCGCTGTTTTGATGCTTTTAGATTTGGGTAAAGCCAGACTAGACAAAATGTGCTTAAGAGGTTAAATACTTTCATTTTTTCAAACTTTTTCCCATAGCATACTTGTATCATTTAACGGTACCCAGCGCTAGCTAGTCATAAGTCCCGCC
Organism: Neogobius melanostomus; assembly: GCA_007210695.1. Lineage (NCBI taxonomy): Eukaryota > Metazoa > Chordata > Actinopteri > Gobiiformes > Gobiidae > Neogobius > Neogobius melanostomus. The sequence continues at coordinate 460,725 of VHKM01000743.1, forward strand.
CCCGTTTCGGCCCCGCCCACAGTAAGCAAACTCAGAATCACTAGTTCAGAGTAAAAGTTGTTTATTATAGTCATTTACACCAGTAGAGAATACATGTACAAACATGACTATTCCAAAAATACTTCAAACAGAACTTGGACTGGACTACTACAAAAGTCTACTTTGATCCTTCCACAGTGGGACACACCATCAGCCAGAAGGGGGCGCCCCCTGCAGTCCGGGAGGGGTACTGCGAGTGTGAATGCCAACGGCTTCTGAAAATAGTCTTTATACGTAAATAAAAGTGCACAGACCGGAGATATATCCTTTTGTATAAAATATAAACTCTGAAAATCAACTTTGCATCTTCCTGCGCGTCACATGTTCTGGAGTCCGGTAAAAAAGTGGTGTTGAAATGCAGAGCGCCGTGTGCGGCCCCGAGCGAGCGCCGTGCGCGGCCCCGGGCCCCGTGTGCGGCCCCGGGCGAGCGCCATGCTCGGCCCCAGGCCCCGTGTGCGGCCCCGGACCCCGTGTGCGGCCCCGAGCGAGCGCCGTGCGCGGCCCGGGCGAGTGCCGAGCGCGGCCCCGAGCGCACAGGGCGGTGGTGATGATCCAGTACTTGACTCTGTTTTTTAAGTCTGTAAAAGCTGCTGTGTCTTCTTCTACCAGAGCTTTGTCAATGACACTTACAGACGGGAGCAACATCACTGTGGAGCTCAGCGCCCCCTGTGGGTGAAACAGAAGCTCTCGTCCAATGAAAGGAGAGGGCAGAGGTCGTCTGAGTACTTCTGATTTACTTTTACTTATTTGTCAAATATGAACACAGATAATAAAAGAGTGAGCGCTCACTTTTCCACAAACAATCTCTGATATTGTCCTCCCGCTGCAGAGGAAACCACAGCCTCTGTGTCTTTCTTCTTCTCTTTGTCTAACAGCTCTAGTTTCTTATTCAGTGCTGGTTTAGTCCTGGTTTATAACCGGTTTAGTTGAGCCCTGGGTTACACTCGGTTTAGTCTAAGTCCTTTAGTCTAAAGGCGTCAAAAGACTTATTGTTTTCGATACCGCCCCCTACTGGAGCTTTTCCGTCGGTACCAAGTACCGTTAAACAGTTCCCAGCCCGACCGGAGACAAATGTGAAGGATGTCGTTTTGCCACAGAAACATAAAGGCGTTATAGCAACTGTTCAGGTTTTAAACACAAGGTCCTAAAAAACTGGTTGAAACAAAACAAGGGAGCACTCACAGAGTCACAGGTAGATTCTCAGAGTAACTTCCTGGGCGTGTTTGTCTCACCTGTGACTGTCCTTGTCACTGACCTCTGTGACTTTGTTCTCTGTCTGGATTTCTCTTCTGTCAGTTAAAGCTGGGGTACCTGAGTTTTCCTGTTCAAACACTGACATTTCTTGTTTTGGCCCAACTTGTTTCCAGCTCTCACAATCCCTCCTGTGCGTTCAAATTGTTCAAAGAATGTAATTACATGCACATTTCACACCCGTATACAGCACCCCCAAGATAAATTACACTCATTTAGATCAGACTTCTATCATCCATCGCTCAATATATTCTACAACACTAATAATCAGGTACCTCAGCTTTAATGTTTCTTCACCTGCTTTAGGACAACCGATGTAATTTAGCTCTTATGCTAATTCGTGTACAGTTACATTGAAGCTTTCTGCTGACGTGTTGATTAATGTGCACTGTCCTAATTCAAATAAGTTAATACATTCAATATATAAAACACAAATCCTGTTTGGAAGACTCACTCATATAACTCCAGGACAAAAAACCGTTCAACAGATGAAGAAGAAAATCCTGTTATGAAGCACCAGGTTCTTCAGTGCATTTAAGAACATGTTTTACTTGTGGTTAATCCGGTTCCTGTCGTGACATTGTGGTCTGTGATTGGATCGATATAAAACTTTTCGAAGCTTTGATTGGCTGTTCGTAAGTTCCAGACGTTCCAGCGTTTGAACAGAAAAGCCGGAACTTTTCTATCCAGAGCTGATCTGCTGCTGCTGTCGCTAAAGTTAAAGTGAGTTTGAGAATCATAAATGAGGCCTAAGCTGAGCATGTTTAATCAGGCTGAGATTTACTGATTAAAGAAGTCACAAAGTGCTGCTACACGGCCACCAGGGGAGCTGTTCCTCATGGATAAACTGCCTCTTATCGTTTCCAAGTAAAACAGCTCCCGATCGTCCAGTAAACTGATGTGTTCGTGAGAGAGAGTTTCATCCCCAGAACGAGATTTAGTTTGAACCGTCGTAGAATTAAAGGAGGTGTTTTTTCACCCAGAGGGGGCGGGACCTGGATGTTGCTCCCGTCGATGTAACTCGAAGTAACAGTACTTTACTTTCCAGCGTGAGGAAAACTCTGAGACAAAAGCATCATGTCGACGTTTGAAAATGATACAAACGTAACAAATTTAAACTTGAATCACTTTGCTTGTATTTTATCTTCAGGTGAGAAAAGGGAGTCGAGTCGAGTTGAAGACGTTTCTCCTCTTGTTCTGTATGACTGTTTCAGCTGCTCAACAACCCGACCGTGATCGAAACCTTTGCCTCAGACCAAGTCATGACAGAGAGAAAACCTGACAGAAAATGTCCCTTTAAAGGCATGTGGTCCAGCTGCAAAAACAGACGAGTTCAGTTTAGTCGTTGTTTTCAGTGAAAGGTTTGTCTCTCTCCCTTTTCTTCTTGTTGCTTTTGAAATTCTACTTGGAACCTGTTTAAAGGAACAGGCCAGTGTTTTTTCCACACTGAGATCTGTTCTTCCCTGAGCTTAGACGAGTTGATGCGTACCTGTCTGGTCTTTACGCGTGCGCTCAGTCACGCACAAAGACCAAAGATGTTGTTAGCATTTAGCCTCTCCTCCTCTATGGGGCCAAACGGGGGCGAAGTTAGAAGTGACCAAGCTCTTCCACGTTTCCTGATGCGTTTGTTAAGTGGTGTTGAATATTTCTATATATGTTTTTGTCATAATAGACTTTAATGATTATATGAAATTGTGTTGATTGTAATCTGTGCTTTTGGGGTTGATTTGAATTAGGCGGACATTTTGTTGTTCTTACTCTTGGATTCAAAGGACATTGATTGGTTCTTCAACAAGGAGACGCCTATTTCCTGTTCCTATAAATTACTTGTACTCAACCGGTTCGGCCTCTTGCCCTGCTGCGTCCCTTGCTGTCCACTGAAGATCATCATGTAGCCTTTAGCATAGCTTTTGTTTTAGATTGTAAATTCAGGGAATAAAATAATGATTTTGATTTTAAAGAACGAGTCTCCATCTTCTCTCCATTTTTGAACACAACAGTGGTGACGTCACAGCTCTACTTCCGGGTCCGCAGATGTGCGAGAAACTCCTTAATACCACAATCAATATTTCTGAAACTCAACAGAGAGTTACTGAACATATTTATTTATCAGGCCCATTAGCCAAAAGTGCTGCACTACTGCTATAAAGTCATATTTACCAAAATCGCTACATCCGGGTTAGTGGAGAAAATGCTAACGGCGCAGCAGCTACGCTAACCCCGGAAGTAGCGACTTTAGTAAATATGACTTTTTAGCAGTAGGTGCGGCATTTTGGGCTAATGAGTCTGAGAAATAAGTAGCTTCAGTAACTCTCTGTTGAGTTTCAGAAATAGTGATGGTTGTTTATGAATTGTTTATGTTTTTTTCTCGCATATTTGTCCGTCTCCCAGAACCCGGAAGCAGAAGTCGTGACATCACACTTAACAAACTTATTTAAATACAGTTACGCGAGGAGTTACACGATCCAAGTCTAGGCCGTGACCACACGTATCCTGATGTCTCCACAAACTATCTCTGTCTGTTTGCAGAACTGATGACACAACGTTCCATCTCTATGGGCTCATTTATTGGTCAAACTAATGATGTTGCCATGGAGACACGCAGCTTGCAGATAGTGTTATTACGCCTCACAATATAGTTCCCCTTATTATCCGCTTAGAAAATCCACATGTTTAATTTTGTGTAACTAGACTTGGATCATGTAACTCCTCACGTAACTGTATTTAAATAAGGAACGTGGAAGAGCTCGTCGCTTCTAACTTCGCCCCCGTTTGGCCCCATAGAGGAGGAGAGGCTAAATGCTAACAACATGTTTGGTCTTTGTGCGTGACTGAGCGCACGCGTGAAGACCAGACAGGTACACATCAACTCGTCTAAGCTCAGGTAAGAACAGATCCCAGTGTGGGAAAACACTGGCCTGTTCCTTTAAGATCCAACCATGCAAAATGTACCCAAATCTAATCACAGCCTATAGGCCAGAGTAACGCCTCATTTGAAAGCTAAGACCTACACAATATTTTTTGTCATCACATTTGACTAGTTTCTGTTGCGTTTTTGTCAGGTTTTCAATGATTTTGTTGTTGTGTGTGTTTTGGCAACAACAAAGACGTGATGAAGACACAACCAAACGGACAAAAGGTGACAGTCATAACGGGGAAGAAGCTTAGATCAGTTTTGCAGGCCTTAGCTTTCAAATGTTACTCTGGCCTATAGGCTGTGAGCTCCAGTCGAGAAGCTTTTAGATTGGGTAAAGCCGAACTGGAGAAAATGCGCTGGGTTAAGGCGGGTGTTAAGAGGTTAAACTTCAGATCGAGACTGTATTATGATGTTTGTTCGTTCCTCCTCTCCCTCTGAACGTGTTTTGCTGAGAATCCAGTTGAATCCTGCTTTCTCTCATTCTGGAAGAGCTTCAGCGAGAGGTGAAACGTCTCCAAAACAACAACAACAAAACAACGAGACGGAAACAGATTCACGAGAGACCTCCATCTGAACCTCCATCTGAGAAAACATGAAGAATAAACATAACATGATCTTCTGCACTGGATTGCTTTAGTGTTGACAGCGTTTCACCTCATGAAGCTTCGTCAGCAACTAATCATCTTTAGCGGCATGCTGAGTATATACGGATCTAGAATAAGCTGAAGGTTTCGTTGCTGATGGAGTCTCTTGAGGCGAAACAACCCAGTACAGATGAGTATTTTAAACGATAAAATGAGTAAACGAACTGAAGCCTGTTTGCTCATTAAGGCGAGAGAGACGCTGCAGGTCAATTTGAAACTTTCCCGGTAGATTACTGGCCAAATTACCGTCATTTTCGATGACAGAATGTAAATAATGGATAGAGCCAGTGTGTATTTCTCCCGTCTCCACAAACAGGGCTGGACTTGTAGAAAAAAATCATCCCGGGAAATAATCAGGCTCTAAGTTAAACGTGATGCTGACGAGAAAATGTTTTAGAAGCTTTTAGGCGACGTTCTGTCTAGTTTATTCAGCTTCAGATTTAGCTAAAGCATGACTTAGCTAACACATGTCATGACATTAAACATTTAACCATTTATGTTTAAAGCAAGTAAATGGTAGATTTAGAGCCTGACGTGTCCGACACGGTTACGTTAAACTTTAAAACATAATCCACACAATGTGTTTAGATTCTAATCATTGACTTACTCAGTTTACAAGATTGAAGCTGTAGTTGAGACAAAATGGAACATCCGACACACAACAGCTTTTAGGAAGGATTTACTGGGAAAAACTAAATAAAATGTATATACATAAATAGAGAAGACTGAGGTTCTGTGTGTCCTGCAGGCTGTTACAATAACCTATTTCATGTATAATGGCAAATATGATGTGAGGGGCAGGAGTAATGTTATATCCGAGAGGCCCATTGCTCATTATACACGAGATTATCTGGGAACCATAACTCAAGACAGCGAACGGAGGGGTATAAAAAGCCTCAGATACCCCTAGTGGACATATCATGAAATTGGACCCATATAGTGAGGAGCGCGTCAAAAAGCCCAATGCCCATCTGGACTGTGCATGTGTGGGTCAATCAGGCCAAACAAACCACACCGCCATTGAAATGTGTGAGTTCAGGTAGCGGAGCGTGAACACTGAAGTATATTGAGCCATAACCGTGAACTATAAGGCTTACGGGCATTGGTTTACAGACTATAAGTCTCAAGTGACATTTCTTGCAAATATTTAAGTTGTGAATATCTTGAAAGGGAAAAGTCAGGGCGGCTCCGTAGGCAGGAGCGGACCATCACGGACAGGGGAACGACAGGACCTGGGATCAGCCCGACACAGACACCCTCACTTTTTAAATCATTTGAATTCGTCTTGTAATCACAGGGAAAGTTCCAAAACGGTGTTGATGTTAAATATAGTGGGTACATTTCCGTCTGTCAGATTAGCGACCGATTAGCTCTGTTGTTCCATCAGATCACTCGTAACAAAATAAAAATAAAGTACATTTAGAGGCAGAGCCTATGTGTGTATGTGGATCTCTCTGCTCACAATTAAGAAAAAGATTTCGTCTACTGTCCACCTCCTTATTGACAAAAAAAGAGATTCTATGTTTTTATTTCTCAGTTTAAATGTTGTGAATATCGGCGACATGAGGCCACAGTTTCAGACCCTGGACTTTGTCCAACAGTCGCCTTCAAGGGTCACAAATGTTTTTCTCACATAGTTATTCCATAGTTATTCCAACTATATGAACAAGGATGGTCGTCACTTTTGAAGCATCTCTTCGTATGAATGGCAGTTGGTTTCTGTCTATCTCCGTACGCAGCCCTGGTGTAAAATAGACTTTAAGCTAATATTGTAACAGGCTCCATGGCCACGACAAAAACGCTTTAAATCATCAACTTTCCAAGCCGTTAAACGCTCCAAATCAGAGCTTCTTCATTGTTTTACACTAACTATCATTATTGTTTGGAGCCAAAAGACATTCCATTACCCATAATGCAATGGGCGAGCCCAGATGGACATTCGGCTTATAAATATATAGTATCTCTTGTGGGCAAAGTATGTTGGCCCACCGGGAAAACTCCCGGTACTCCCAATGGCCAGTCCAGCCCTGCTCACAAAGGAAATGACCATATTTGGATTACAGCGTCGTCTCGGTCACAGCCTTTCGTGCTACACGTGGATACCCAACATGTCAGTATTTGTGAATGAATAAGCCTGGGAAAGATACATCTCGGGCTCAAAGCGACAAACATCCTAAATAAACACGGTAAAGAGAGAGTTTGGTCTGATTTTCAGTCTGACAGAGTAAAACTGAGACATTCAGGGGAAAACTCTAAAAATCTCGACATTGACCTGCAGCGTCTCGCCTTAAGATGAATAATCCACTGGTTTTAACTTAAAACTTTCACTTTGTTCATATAAACAGCCTTTAATGGAGTTTGTGGCATCATCGTTCAATAGTAATCAAACAAAACAAAATCACAAAGTGTCATTCAGGCGCTGAATTCTTCAACCAGAAACCTCTACTGAAACCTGGATCGGACCACGGTGGGTAAAGCGACGAGGGTGGGCACACTGTTCAGGGCTCTGACCGACATGAAAGGGGAGATTAGCTTCCAATCATTGAAACTAAACTATTAAAATTATTTGTTTTCAACGTCCTAATGTAAATCTACTTCTTTACAGGTTGCCGTATTCCGGAAAATTTCCAGAAACTTTCAATGGGAAGTCTAGCTCGGAATTTGAGGAATTTGGAAAATAAAAAAATGTCAAAATAACGTATCTTTGCTTTTTTAATTCAAATTTAATTTGTTTACATTTTAATATAGTTTAAAGCTCTGACCGTCCTCTTTCACATGCAAAAAACTGTAAGTGAATTATTATCGACAACATTTTGGCCGATATTCCTCGAGGATCCTCTACCTAAAGGGCCGATCTCACCTGACTGGAGACTAGTTGGAGACTCGAGTTGTATGGCGTCAAATGAGGGTCTGCTTCAACGTAAACGTAAAAGAGGTATTGCAAACGTAGGTTGTCAGTATTGTAATCGTAAAGAGAAAACTGTAAATGTAACTCTAAACTCCATAAACCAAAAAAGTATCATAAATAGAAAAGAAAATATTGTAAACGTAAAACTTTCATTTACGCTTCTTCTTTTCATCTTCACTTCACAAGCGACGGTTACGATACGTTTTTTTCTGACCCTTTTTTTAATGAGGGCGGGCTCAATGCTCATTGGCTGGAGTGACAGGATGTGACGTCATCACTATAAGCTGAAATCAACGCACATTACAGACTCTCTCAGACAAAAGACAATAATCCGGGAGTTTTGTTCATTCATGTGAAATCCATGTTTAATAAACGTATTTGAGTCATATTTATCCATAAATGTTCCACTGTGCTTTGAGTTTTGTCGGTCTTTATCAAAGAAATACATTATTTTAGTGAACTTATAGTAGAAGTAGTCTCTCATTCTGCTGGGGTTCTGGGTTCTGACACACTATATAGTACACAGTCTACTATATAGTGCCTATATAGAGCCTTTGTAGTGAATGAGGGGTTAGGGACGAGTGTGGACATTCGGACACAGCCTCTGTATGTGCGTTTGATTTCAGCTGATAGTGATGATGTCACATCCTGTCACTCCAGCCAATGAGCGTTGAGCCCGCCCTCATTAAAAAAGGCTCAGAAAAAAACGTATCGTAACCGTCGCTTGTGAAGTGAAGAATGAAAAGAAGAAGCGTAAATGAAAGTTTTACGTTTACAATATTTTCTTTTCTATTTATGATACTTTTTTGGTTTATGGAGTTTAGAGTTACATTTACAGTTTTCTCTTTACGATTACAATACTGACGACCTACAGTGCAATACCTCTTTTACGTTTACGTTAAAGCTGACCCTGATTTGACGCCGTAGAGTTGCCGCTGTTCGGAGATGTCTCTGAGACGTCCCTGGAATCAGGCGAGTCTCCAGGTCTCAGTGAAAACTCACAGGATCAGCGGAGTCTCTGAATGGTCTCCGAGTGTTGAGAAGACTACTTGTCCTCAACCTGTAACGTCGCCGCGATGTCTCCGAGACCTGTTGGAGACCAAGGGGATCTCAAAGGAGCCTCATGGAGTCTCTTTCTAGTCTCCAACCAGTCTCACAGTGTCCTCGTTTGACTTTGCAATACACTAAACGCTTCTAAACTGTAAAAGGTGTTGATCTGTGACAGCAGGGGGCGCTTTATTAGGGGCACAATTATAACGAAATCATAAACAAAGTCTACAACATAAACATACAAAACAGGATCCGTGATGTACGAACTTGTGACCGGTTTTCAGCGCGATGTTTCTCAGTTCCCTGAGGCCGAGGAGGTTGTGAGTGGGCACGTTTTAAGGCTCTGACTGAGCTCTTTCCGAAGCAAAAACAGGAAGTCTCGAGTATTACTTTTGCTAATATCGGCCGGTCGATGTATCGGCCGATCTCTAAAAATAAGGGGAAACAACAGCTACATTAGAAAGAACAACATCCTCTCACGTGTTTCTCCTGTTGCTATAAAGAGGAGGATATTCGGTTAAAAGTAAGAGGTTACTTTGTGGTTCCCTTAATAAAAACATACTCAGATTCACAACTTTGAAAACTTTAAAGGGATATTTCAGGATGTTTGACATAGGGCCTCATTTCCTCGTTATCCAGAGTGTTGTTGATGTCGTTTTATTTCATGCAGTCCTTATATTTGAAGAGTTTAGCGGCGCTAGGCTAGTGCTAGGCTAGTGCATGTCTATGGTAACTAGTAGCCTGCATTAAAAACAGTCTGACCCAAGCACAGTGCACCTGAGGCAAATCACTTATAACACCAGACTAACCATATAAAAGAACTTATATCTGAGCTTCCTGGTTGTAAGCTACGCAGCGGCGGAGTGATCTGCTCGGTTACCGGATCTACAGTCGTTTGTTTACCTGTGGCCGCGTTACTACACGTGGAATTCACAAAGGAGCTTTCTACAAATCAGATATGGCAACGTTTGGAGGACGAGCCCATGATTTTGAAGAGGTTTTTAATGCAGGCTACTAGTTACCATAGACATGCACTAGCCTAGCACTAGCCTAGCACCGCTAAACTCTTCAATATAAGGACTGCATGAATAGAAAAATCTAAAAGAAAATCTCCAGAAATCAACAACACTCTGGATAACTAGGATAACTGGATAACTACTTTTCAAAAATCGTGAAATTCACCGAAAGCGTGGAAAAGCAAAACATCTTTCCAACATGTTTTCCCAAAGAATGAACACAGACCGAACGGAAACGAAAAGGTTGAAATGTCGGGCCTATAAGCACCGGGCCGATGTTCTGAAGTCTGCTGTTTCCGAGGAAGAACGAAAGCAGCAGCGAAGAGGGTTCTGTCTCTCCTGGGATCGAGGAAAAAAACAAGTGTCAACGAAACTCCGGCTTCTGGAACAAACGTCCAGTCCAGTCCGCTGGAAGAGTCTGCGGCCTAAACCACCCGTATCCATGGACGGAGCAGGTCAGCGCCCCCTGTGGGTGAAACGGAAGCTCTCGTCCAGTGAAATGAACGGGCAGACGTCGACGGAGGACCTTTGATTTACGTCTGAAATCGGGAAAAAAAGTATAGGTTCTAGTGGGGGATAAACAGACTGGTCGACCTCATTTTAGACGAGTCGTGTTTAAGGGATATTTCGGGATTTTTGACATTGGGCCTCATTTCCTAGTTATCCAGAGTGTTGTTGATGTCTGGAGATATTTTTTTCTTAAATTCATGCAGTTCTTATATTTGAAGAGTCTAGTGGCGCTAGGCTAGGGCAAGGCTAAAGCATGTCTATGGTATCAGTTAGCCTGCATTAAAAACAGTCTGACCCACTCCACAGTGCACCTGAGGTACCTTAATATATCCTTTCCGTAGTCCCTCTGGGGGTAATACAAGTGTTAATGGGATGATTGGAGGGTCTTTCATCGCCCCCTGGTGTCTCTGGCCAGAAAACCATGCTTGCAACTTGACTGCCACCGGGGCGGAGCAACCAATACACACTAATAGAATCACGGAGAAGAAGCTAACAGGCTAATGGGCAACGCTAACTGTGGGCTAGCGCCACTTACCGCCAAGTTTGAGTGAAAAAATATTTCCATTGTATAACTGGATGTACACACCACTCTCTCCCTTCCCTTTCTGTCAGCGTAGTATTTACTCTCCAAGACATTTAATAAGTTAAAAAAAATTAACTTGCTACGACACCTGCAGTGGCGCTTATGGCCTCTAGGGGCAAGAGTTACTTAGTACTGCTTTAAAATAACTTGCTTCGTGGCTGTAAGCTAACGCAGCGGCGGAGTGATCTGCGAGAAAATAGTCCCTCAAAATGCGGTAATTCATGTGATACAAGGTCAGTTATATTTCAAACATTATTCTATTAACACAGACATTTATATGGTTAGTCTGGTGTTATAAGTGATTTACCTCAGGTGCACTGTGGAGTGGGTCAGACTGTTTTTAATGCAGGCTAACTGATACCATAGAAATGCTTTAGCCTTGCCCTAGCCTAGCGCCACTAGACTCTTCAAATATAAGAACTGCATGAATTTAAGATAAAAATATCTCCAGACATCAACAACACTCTGGATAACTAGGAAATGAGGCCCAATGTCAAAAATCCTGAAATATCCCTTTAATCTCTTTCTTCCTCTCTCTGCCTACGTTTAACATCAGTGTCAAGGCGGAACCCGTTTTACATGTTTCAGTGGGACAACAGTGTCTCTCTCATTCTTACGGGATCAACTACGATCTAACTCTGGCACTGAGCTTGTTTACTTTATCGGTAAAGGGCCATCTCACATTTCTGCCTAAATGTGTCACTAAATGTGGTCTGATCTTTACTAAAATCACAGGAATGATTAAACAGTGTCTGCTTTAACTAACACCACCCACACATTTACATTTGATCATATTTTTATTGGCCATAACATGTAAACATTCACAGGACAGCGTGGAATAAGTAAGTACACCGCCTGAATCTCACTGAACCGCAGCAGTTTTGTAAAGAGGAATGGACTTACTTATCTCATGCATGTTGTAAATGTCTCAGGTCTTTCTGCAACAGCATGTGAATAAGTAAGTGAACCCCTGTATTAAATAACAGCTGATTCAGTGAGATTCAGGCGGTGTACTCACTTATTCCTCCCTGTCCTGTGAATGTTTACATGTTGTGGTCAATAAAAACATGATCAAATGTAAATGTTTGGGTGGTATTGGTTAAAGCAGACACTGTTTAATCATTCCTGTGATTTTAATAAAGATCAGACCACATTTAGTGACACATTTAGCAGAAATGTGAGAAATTCCAAACTTACTTGTTAATCCCACTGTATACGGCCTATGGGTGTTGACAGTACTTTAACCTCTTAAGCCCCACCTGAACCGAACACATTTCTTACAGTTTGGCTTTACTCAAATCTAAAAGCTTCTTGAAAAAAGTGTCAAAATAACGACAAACAAGGATGAAAATTCGACAAAAGAGCGACAAAAGAGTAACAGAAAAGTGACAACAAAAATTTCGAAAAAGTGACAACCCGAGGAAAAAATATCAGTTTAGATTTGATTTTGAATGAGGCGTTACTCTGGCCTGTAGGTGGTACTTTTAGATTTGGATAAAGCTGAACTGGAGAAAACGCATTTGGTGAAGGCGGGGCTTAAGAGGTTAACAGACATTTGTTATTATTCCTCAAAGTCATCTTGAGGGCCTGAGGTTCTATGATGGAGGGCCGGTTTTGGCCCCCGGGCCTAACGTTGCCTAACCCTATACTTTAGACTCTGGATTTAAAATGAGGGGGATCCCAACAGTACAGAGGAGATACAGATGTTCCGCACATTCTGTTTTCTGGTTCTAGACGATAAATATGTCATTATAGGTATCGGGAAAAGTATCGTTCCGGTATCGGTATCGAAACCAAATATCGCATGAGGCCCGGCTCTAACGTTAACCCCAAACGAAAAACATCCGAGACTTCGAGGAAAAGGAGCGGTTTTCACCCAGAGGGGGCGGGGACTCAAAAAGCGCCCGGATGTTGCTCCCGTCTGTATCCTGTCCTTCACGGCCACGAGGGCAAACAGTCAGGAGTCGTGGTGTCCCGTGACTGAGGGACACGAACCCGGGACCTTCCTGCGGGCGAGGGTGCGGGGCTGGCGCGTCAGTACAGACCCATCTTCTCCCACTCCACCAGGTATTGCACTTTCCCGTCCGGAGTGATGCGTCGCGCCAGGATCCGCACGGCCTCGCCCCCGCCCCCTCCCCAGCCCTCGTCGTCAGTGGCCCCGCCCCCTGCCCCGCCCAGTCCTCTGCCCGCCGCGCCCTGGTACAGCGGCAGGTCGTGGCACGGGGCGGGGGCGGGCGGCGGTCTGCTGGCCTCCGGTGGCTGGTGGTGGTGCGGGTGTTGCTGGTACAAGGAGTGGCACTGGGGGGCGCCGCTGGGGGCGGTGGGTACGGCGGGCAGTGCGCCGGCGTCCTGTGGGGCTCCTCCACGCTGTCGAGGGAACACATGTCAGTGAAAGACTCTCTGAGTGGACACGGGCACCGTTACACCATATCAGTCTGTAGGTTCTACCGAAGCAGGCACCGAATTATATGTTTGCTCTTTTGTCTCTATTTTACAAATTTATTTATTTATTACCCGATGTTTCCCCCATTTTTTTACACCATTTTTCTTGTTTCCCAATTTTCCCCCCTCATATTTTATTACTAATATTTTCCCTGATTCTCCAGTTTTTTCACAGTGTTTTTGTATTATCATAATTATATTATATATAAAATATATATATTATATATATATATATATTTATAATTAAAAAATATATATATATAACCATATCGAGTACTGGCATCGGGAAACCATTTTTTAACGGTACTCAGCTCTAGAAGTAGCTTCTATTACATTAAGGTTAAGGTAAAGCTGTATTTGTCATTATATCAGCTGTACAAGGACATTGTCCTCTGCATTTGACCCGTCCTTTGATACCACTGGACGACCCGTCAGGAGCTGTGGGCGACCACTTATAAGATGATGTTTAGTGGCCACTGGACGTGTATTTTTCCTCATAGCCGTTAGCATTAGCCATCAAACATCGCAAAAACGATCCAGATGTTTTCAGCTGTTGTAAACCATCGACCACATTTAGGTCAAAGCCTCGTTAGAAAACATGCCTGAAAAGACCTTTTAATATTTTACTTTAGATACTTTAGATTTTACTTTAGCGTATAGAAGTGTTCTGAGCAAAATGCTAAATCATATTCAGTTACGTTGTTGCTTGTTGTGGCTGATAAGATGTTAATGATGGAGAAACCACAGAAATAGCTTCCTTCTGTGTGCATGTGTCAGGACAGGCCCAGAGCTAAAGGTAATAGTCAGACCTGTTGTAGTAATGCAGGTTCCGTGAGAGCCCCATGCTGCCGTTGTAGGAGTTGTGGTAAAAGGCAAACATCTTTTTGGGCGGAGGGCTGAGGAGGAAAAACAAACATTAAATACAAAGATAAGTAAATATAAAATATGTTGCTCTCTGATCAAACAGGCGTAATCTAAATGAAGATCGTGTTTACCTGGGGCTGTAGCTCTGATCCGACTTCCTGTTGTAGAGGCCGGCCCCTCCCATGTAACCATGGCAACAGGGCAGCAGGTCTATGTGGTCGGCGCCCATGGGAGGAGGGCAGGGGGAGCAGGGGGGCAGGGCTGCAGACACACAAGTGATACATAAATGTTATAATGGGAGGCCGCGCACAGAAACAGTGCACTGTTGGCTTGGTCACTTGAATAGCCATTAGCATTAGCATTAGCCACCAAACATCGCAAATTACGAACAATCCAGATGTTTTCATCATGACCACATTCAGGTCAAAGCACGACTCATATGGCAGGAGCAAAACCTTTACTACAGGACCTTTTTACAGGAGGGGTTGTGGGGTGAACATGTGCTTTTGTTTTGGTCGCGTTAACGCAATTACGGCCGAGCGAGAGCCGACCCACGCAGCGGACCGCTACCGGCTGTAGCCACAGCTCTTTCTCTCAGGACACTAACATTGTTTCGCTCACGATGGGGTTCATAAAGTTTTTAGTTTGACCTGTGAGAACCTATAAAGCTTAAGGAAGAACACAAGAGTGTGAGGCTGCTGTAATAAACCGCACCTCAGTCAACCTCTTATGAGCCACGCCCTCTAGTGGCGCAGACACACAGCGCTACAGCTGTGTCATGTGGAAGATAAGCATCGCGGCTGGAGCAGCGCTGTCCTTGCACCAGCTGCAAGATCTGGCTCATAATCTAAAAAAATAACAAAATACTGAAGTAACCAACAATACTTTTTTGCTCCGTGGTATCTCTGTGGGAAGTCAGCGCTGCAATTTTTACTTTTCAAAAAACAGAAAAACCAAGGCACTCTCTGGTGAAGTTAAAATGCCTTTATTTTTATGGCATGTCTAAATGGACAAACATAGCCCCAACCCGTTTCAGCCTCAGAGGCCTTTTCAGGGGGGTCAAACAGACTTAAAAGAACACCATGTGGGATATATACAAGTAACCCACCAATAGGGTTCCTCCACCTGTAACAGGAAGAGGGACCAGGTAGGAAGTAACCTGTGCTTGCACAACTTCGATGCCCCACCCTGAAGGATAAACTGGTGTATAGTTACCAGCCGTCTTCCATCAAAAAACAAGGCTTGGATCTAAACCTAGTGGCTCATACAAATGTAGCAACTGTAACCATTGTAGTAACATTCATCAAATTAAAACCTTTTTGGACTTTCATTCAGACAAGACATATAGTATAAAGCATTTCATTAACTGTAAAACGACATCATCTACAGGCTGGTGTGCTATAGCTGTAAAGTGTTTTACATTGGGATGACAAAGAGACGCCTACAGGACAGGTTGGCAGAGCACAAGTATGCTATTCGCACGGCTAACCTCAACTACCCAATGGCCAGACATTTTTTGGACTTCCATAACAGTAACCCAGCAAGTCTTCAAGCACATGGAATAGATCATATACCGGACACTATACAAAAAGGGGATCGTTTGAAAAAACCTAAACAACGGGACCTATTGGATCTATACTCTGCAAGCCACAAAACATCCTGGACTTAATGAAGACATTGATTACACTACACAGTTTTGTAGATTTTTTTTTTAAAGATTTCATATGTATATCTATTTAAAATTATTTCTACAGTGTATTGTTATTTGTGTTGTACTCTGGGTGGGTACTCTCAGTACCACCTGGTGTTGGTTCTGAGGTTGTGCAAGCACAGGTTACTTCCTACCTGGTCCCTCTACCTGTTACAGGTGGAGGAACCCTATTGGTGGGTTACTTGTATATATCCCACATGGTGTTCTTTTAAGTCTGTTTGACCCCCCTGAAGAAGGCCTCTGAGGCTGAAATGCGTCGGGGCTATGTTTGTCCATTTAGACATGCCATAAAAATAAAGGCATTTTAACTTCACCAGAGAGTGCCTTAGTTTTTCAGTGCTTTGAACTACTTCCCTGCTCCAAAGAGCACGTCTGGTTTTTAATTACATTCTGTGGATGTCCAGGAAGCGCTTTTCCCTTCCTCTTTTCAAATTTACTTTTTTTCTCATGTCTGTCTCTGAAGAGAACTCTACTGTTCTAAACGCTTCCTTGGATAGTTCTTGTCCCTGTGCTTAATGTCAGAAGAGGTCATACGTTAGCAACACTGCTAAAGTATTGAGCTCCTTACCATATTTGTCATTAGCTCCGCCCTCCGTGTACGAGGATAGAACATTCAATTTGAACGGGTCTGGGATTCAACCATTAACAAAATGTTCACACTTGTAGACGATGAACAGGCTCAGAGCTAAAGGCATTTCTATGGTGTCTGTGCTAAACGTTAGCTTCCAGTGTCGGTGCCGCCTCCTTTTACAAACGCATCAGCCATTATTCACTGCTGATGATTAGCAACTGAAAGCATCGTTTATGACTTTAAAGGGATAGTTCAGGATTTTTGACATTGGGCCTCATTTCCTAGTTATTGTTGTGTTCAAAAATGGAGAGAAGATGGAGACTCGTTCTATTAAATAAAATCATTATTTTATTCCCTGCATTTACAATCTAAAACAAAAGCTATGCCAAAGGCTACATGGTGATCCTGGGTGGCTAGCCAGGGATCGGAGCAAGAGGCCGAACCGGTTGAGCACAAGTAATTTATAGGAACAGGAAGTAGGCGGCTACTTGTTGAAGAACCAATCAATGTCCTTGGAATGCTTCTTCTGCGCGATCTGACTCCTAACACACTGCCCCCCAGTGGACTCCAAGAGTAAGGACAACAATACAGCAATTCAATTCACTTCAAAAGCACAGATTACAATCAACACAGTTTCATATAATTAAAGCCTATTATAACAAAAACATATATAGAAATATTCAATATTATCCAGAGTGTTGTTGATGTCTGGCGATATTTTTTTTTTTTAATTCATGCAGTTCTTATATTTGAAGAGTCTAGTGGCGCTAGGCTAGGCAAGGCTAGTGCATTTCTATGGTATCAGTTAGCCTGCATTGAAAACAGTCTGACCCACTCCACAGTGCACCTGAAGTAAATCACTTATAACACCAGACTAACCATATAAATGTCTGTGTTAATAGAATAATGTTTGAAATATAACTGACCTTGTATCACATGAATTACCGCATGTTGAGGGACTATTTTCTCGCAGATCACTCCGCCGCTGCGTTAGCTTACAGCCACGAAGCTGATGCTGCTCAAATATAAGTTATTTTAAATGATTCTATTAACACAGACATTTATATGGTTAGTCTGGTGTTATAAGTGATTTACCTCAGGTGCACTGTGGAGTGGGTCACACTGTTTTTAATGCAGGCTAACTGATACCATAGAAATGCTTTAGCCTTTCCCTAGCCTAGCGCCACTAGACTCTTCGAAAATCCTGAAATATCCCTTTAACTTGCAATTTAAAGCACTATAAATAAATTCTACGTATGAAACTTATGATCTTTTTGTTGTTCATACTCTGTGATTCGAACTTATATTTAGGTGTAGGGACTTTTAGGACATAAATCTGTGGTGTTTTCTTTGCATGTGTTTTATAATGAGCAGTTTGAACAGTTTTTATCAGTTTTCACAGAGGGAAATCTGCTTGATTTTTTTAAATCAGAATGAGACGAGACATTCATACAAACCTGATTTGGTCTTGTGTTTGCGAAATGTGTTTATAATCCGCCAGAATAACAAGCTTCCGTCGCCCTCGGACATAAATATCAAACTATATTTACTTATTGCCTTAAATGTGACCTCATCGCCGACTTTTAACCCACCCCTCTTGTCTGTGATGCGTCTCGTTGTCCTTTAAGTCAAACCTAACCCTCTCGGTCTGTGAAAGGACGCGGTGCCAACACGCTGCTGTCAGGCTGCCACTGCCACCTGGACCAGCCTCACCCACTGGGCTTTGGATCCGCTCCCGAGTCACACACACAGAGAACAGGTACTGGACACGTCACACACTAAGACCTTCAGGATACGAGGACGAATGAGGCCGACATACCAGGAATACCAGATTAGACTCGTGACTGTCATGACAGCGTTAACCTCTTATCCTCCGCCTTAACAAAAACGCTTATGTCTGTGTTAATAGAATCATGTTTGAAATATAACTGACCTTGTATCACATGAATTACCGCATTTTGAGGGACTATTTTCTCGCAGATCACTCCGCCGCTGCGTTAGCTTACAGCCACGAAGCTGATGCTGCTCAAATATAAGTTATTTTAAATGCAAAATGGTTAAAATTATTTTATCGACCCCTCCCCCGCGCGCCCCTCCAGACACGAAAGGGGTTTTCATTGTTAACACCTTTATTAAATGGCTGGAACACATTTAAAACAAAATTAATTTCTAGAAATAAAACGCAGTGGTAATGACAGAGCAGTCAAAGTAGGTCACTGACTTTTGTGTTCACGTGGCCCTACAGTATTTTATTTATTTTACCTGCAGTCATTTAGCCGCTTTTTTTAAACATTGTGCAAAGAAACAGTCATTCATGCATACAACAACAACAACAACAACAACACTTATCTCTCCACCACGTTTTAACAATAACGAGAAAGGTGAGTTTTGTGCCTTTAGCTTACCTAGCTACCTCCTAAGTGATGCCCGGGTGTCGGCTGTTGAAGTTGAAGTATATCTAAGCACTTCATGCATACTTGCTTTTTGATCCTCATCTGGTGTAAAGCGTTTCTCCCACGCTGTGCTGTTTATGGCCCGCTTCATATTGAAAAGTTAAACTAGCTAGCCATGCGCCATGACGGCTTCTCGTGAACAACATGTTTGGGAGCGCTCTGGCGGTCTCTGGTGGTGCAAAAATGTATTACAAGTATTTTCAATGGCACGGCAAATTATACACGGCAGTTAACCGAGCAAAATGCTTTTACTCGGTTATTTTTAACGGTTAACCAGTTAATCGGTTAACCATGGACACCCCTAACATGAATCAATCCGAGCAACACTGGAGGCATGTTTTTTCAGGAGGGAATGACACACTAACATGATCAGAAGCTTAAAAAGTGATTCTGAAGCAACTCTGTTCACTCCTACTAACACTGCCTACTGGATTGACAACAAGACTAGACGGTGTCGATCTTGGCCCATCTGCTTCAGGGACTCCCATCGGCCCTGGGTCTCTATAGCCTGTCCGTCCATGGGAGTGGATCTCTCCTTCTGTGGTTCTCCCCAAGGTTTCTCTTTTCTCCCACTGGGGTTTTGAGTTTTTCCTTGCCGTGCTGGAAAGTCTAAGGACAGGGGACACCCGGCCACTCGTCGCCACCCACTGCTGACGCTTATTTGGACATTATGTTTGCCTGGATACTTGATTCACCTCAACTTTACATTGTCTTATTTACTGCTCTGTTTTATTGCCTTAATGTTCGGTGCAGCCCTATGAGGCAACTCCTGTGTGATATTGGGCTATAGAAAACCATTGATTGATTGACTCCTACTGCTGAAGATAGAATCCTAAAGTGTCCTCGGTGTTTACAAGACGAGACACTGCAGGTAAATATCAAACTTTTGCAGTGGATTACTGATATACATCTGGGTCATAGCGAGGCATAAACGAGAGCAACTTCCCTCTCTGTTAGTACAGCCACGTTTTTGGCCCACACACTTCCTTATTTTTATATGAAAACAAAACATTTTTCCTCATATTCATATCAATGATCTACAGCACAAGTTTCAAATGGATATCTTTCATTATTTCCACCTGCAGCTCATCGAGCGTCTTATCGCGTCTCGCTGAAGGACGGCTGTTGGAGTCGGGAGAAATAGTGAGGTTGTGAAAGCAGCTGCGGCGCTGGCATAAATACTGCTGCTCAGTGGGAGGACGGCGGGTAAAAATAGGCGAGCGTTTGAAGAGAGTGTGAGGGGGTTCTGCGCCGATGTGACGAGGGTGAACGAGCCGCTCAGATGTAAATGTCCTCCAGATACACGAGCGAGCGTCAGGAAACTCTGGACGCTCACACGGAGACAAGGAAATGTAGGTTATTCTCTGTGGCGTCGTTTCAAGAAGCTTCTGTCACAGAGATCCAGGGGCGTCATTCATTTTGCACCAAGAACTCGTATTGGTGATGGGAGAGAGTGACCACGGTGTAAAACCTTCTTCAGCACATGCCAAAGAGTCTCAGTGGGGTTCAGACAGGCCCGGACTGGCCATATATTTGACCGGGCATTTGACCGGTGGGCCGGTACCACAATGGGCCGGTGCGTTAGATTTATTTTTTTTTTTTTCTGCGCAGCCTGTGCTTTCCGGAATGGAATCATCCAATGGCCCATCACAGGCGCATCAGTGGCACATGTGCCGCTACCGTGACCAGATGTCCCGTACTGTGCGGGAACTGCACAGCATTTCCAACTCATCACGCAAATTGTCCCGCATTCAACTCTGCTGCTGCTCAAACTTTATTTTCCTCCTCAGACGCAGATCGGCAGGATCCTCTCATTTGTCCCCTCTCGCACTCGTCTCCGCAGCAGACTGGGACAGCCAATAGCGCCGCGTTTTGACGTGTTAGGTTGTCTCTGATTGGATATTCTACTCTAAAGCCCGCCTCTCACTCACTCGTGCTCAGGTGCAGACGCAGCTGCAGATTCCAATGAGAACTCCGCGAGAGATCAAGACTTTGTTTCTCCGTGTTTTACAAATATAATGGAGTTATTGAACTGATGAATGTCTGCTTAGTTTAAAGTAGAACAGTTCAGTCTGGCTTTAGAGTCATTGTGTAGTTGTCACTGCAGTGACTTGAGCTGCTACAGAGACACTTGAGCTCAATGTCCGCTGTAAACAGTTTGATGTCTCTGCTGCAGTTAAATAAAATTCAGTATTTTATCCTTTGCTGCAGACTGTTACTGTGGCTACACATTTTTCTCCTTCACTGAATTATAAGCGATTATTGCTCTGCTAATGTTTGCGCAGTGGGTATTTATTATTGGGAATCTTCATCATTGATGCACTTTCATAACAAATGAAAGTGAATGATCAACTGATTGATTTAAATTGCCCATGTGATTAAAATAGGTTAATTTAAAATAATGATAATGTTTCAATTGAGTGTAATTTTAAGGCTTTAAAATGTCCCTCATTGTCCTGTTTTGTATGCATTGTCCCCCCCCCTCCCCGCTATGGGTGGGCTGGTCCGAACCAAAAATGCCAGGGCCGAATTATTGTCCCAGTCCGGCCCTGGGTTCAGATCTGGACTCTGTCACTTTCCCTGATCCGCTCTTTCACAATGTCAGCCCATGAATCCTGGCACTGTCCTCTTGGAATGAGCCACTGATGGAAAAACCTGGTCTTTCAGGATGTTCAGGCTGATTCTCATTCTTTAGGCTCATAGTGTCGAGGAACCTGATCAACTGCAGCAGATTGTGGAAATATTATTATACAATGTGATAGTATTTTTATACATATTTTTATCATACTAGGCTTTAGTGATTATACAGCGCCTCTCGAAAGTACTAATACACCTTGAACTTTTGCTGTTTACAACCATAAAGATTTTATTTTGAATTTTTTACTGAAAGTTCACACACAAATAACAGACAACTGTGAAGTGAAAGCAAAATGATACATGATTCTGTTATTTTACAAAAATAGAAAACTGAAAAGTGGGGCGTGCATAAGTATTCATACAGCATGACTTAATACTTTGTGGAACCTCCTTTTGCTGCAATAACAGCAGCAAGTCTTCTGGGGTATGACTACAAGGTTTGCACATGTAGAGACTGACATTTTAGCCCATTCCTCTTTACAAAACAACTCAAGCTCTGTCACATTAGAAGGAGAGCGTTTGTGAACAGCAGTTTTCAGGTCTTTCCACAGATTTTCAATAGGATTTAGGTCAGGACTTTGACTGGGCCATTCTAACACATTAATATGTTTGTTTTTAAACCATTCCATTGTAGATTTAGCTTTGTGTTTAGGGTCATTGTCCGGCTGGAAGGTGAATCTCCGCCCCAGCCTCAATTCTCTTGCTGACTCCAGCAGGTTTTCCTCCAAAATGTCTCTGTATTTGGCTCCATCCATCTTCCCAACTATTCTTACAATCTTCCCAGTCCCCGCTGAGGAAAAGCAGCCCCATAGCAGGATGCTCCCCTCACCATATTTGACACTGGGGATGGTGCACTCAGGACGATGAGCAGTGTTCAATGGTTAGGGCAAGGTGTGAACATTCTGCAGTCATTAGGAATGTTATAAAGGCAATTTAATGCACTCAGAAAATGCTGTATGAATACTTATGCACGCCCCACTATTCACTATTTTTTGTAAAATAACAGAATCATGTATAATTTTGCTTTCACTTCACAGTTGTCTGTTACTTATGTATGAACTTTCAGTAAAAAATTCAAAATAAAATCTTTATATTTATGGTTGTAAACATGACAAAATGTGCAAAAGTTCAAGGTGTATTAGTACTTTCGCAAGGCACTGTATATAAAACTGTGTTAATGTAACCTGTGCTTTAAGGTTCATTTGAAACTGGGGTTTGAAGCTTGACTTTACAACCGGGCGCGACATTCCTTTTTATGGACTTATTGTTCTCTGGAAAAGTACTGGGTCTGGGTTCCAGGAGCGCTGATTGGTTCTTCGACAAGGACCAAGATGCTGCAAGGGCAGAGCTCAGATAACTTGTGTTTTAGATAGATAGATGTATATGAGGGAATAAAACCATGATTGATTTTAATCGATCGGGCCTCCGTCTTCTGTTCAATCCAATAAAGAACACGCCGACAAGATCCAGACGCTTCTCTTTCTGATCGAAAGAAGAACCATCTGGGCAGCTGCTCGCGCCGCACTCTTCCAAAACATGGAAGATGGCATGAGCGGCGACTGATATACTGTTTTCTTCTGCTCTTTCGTCTAAATACGAAACAACGTTGCACTTGTTTAATGTTTACTGAAAAGGCTTCCTGCATCATTTCCTGCGTTTCTCTAATTAGTTAATGCTGTCTGTCAATCACACTCGCTCCCAGACTTCCCAGATCTGATCCAAAACAGTGTATTTAAAACCAGATTTACTCTTGAAGATTCAAATCTGCATTTATAAATCCAATGGTCAGGTCAAGTTTATTTATATACTACAGAGTCCTGCCCCAAAGTGCTTTCCATATTCAATGCAAAAATAGAAACAACATACTGAACAGAATAATAACACAGAAGTCCAATTCTACCTGTCCTGCTTGTTCTGCAGAAGTGGAGAACAAGAAGAACAGCAGGAGCCTGTTCTGCAGGTTCTCTGTATATAAGGGAGAGGGTTTTCAAGATCTGCAGAAGCTTCAGGGTAAAGAACAGGTAAGCCACTAATCTCCACTTTCGGTCGATATCTATTTATTTATTTTATTTAATATTTATTTTTTATTTGTTTATTTGAGCAGTAAGTTTGCTAAAAAGGAGTGGGCCGAAGCATATAGCTTATAAGCGCCCACCCCAAAATGAAAAACAATAACATTTACATTAACAATCAAAGCAAGGAACTTAACACAAGAAAAAGTTGTGTGAGTGAGTTGAACTCATCTAATTCTCTTGCAGGTTTGTGTCGACATTACTTTCTGCTCTGAGAGGCTTTAGACTCGTTTCATCCTGATCCACCATGACGGTAAGCACAAAAGCAGAGTTTAAAATGGTTTTGTATCATTGAGGGTCAAAGGACTGTGTTGTTTCAGCCTGTGGTGCTGCTCCTGTTTCTGGCTCCACTGTTGAGCTGCTGCAGGGCGGAGGCCAAACCTGTCGACTGCAGCGACGTCTTTCAACAGAACCCGAGCAGCGCCAGTGGAGTCTACACCATCTTTCCATTCAGTGAGCGATTCTCTGTCCAGGTACGTCAGGCCAGAAGCAGAAACAATCCAGCGTCCAAAAGTGGTTTAAATACAGGATTACACTGTGTTCCAGGTCTATTGTGACAGGGAAACAGACGGAGGAGATTGGACAGTGAGTACACTAGACTTTAGAGCAATTCGGACCAGTTCAAAGCAGACTTGTGTCCTCAGGTGATCCAGAGGAGGATGGATGGTACGGTGAACTTCTACAGAGGCTGGGACCAGTATGTGGCTGGATTCGGTGACGCTGAAGGAGAATACTGGCTGGGTAAGGAGATTAGTTTTGTTGCTGTTTAGAGAAGACGTCGTTGATCCCAATAAACCTGACTTCCTTTACAGGGCTTGAGTTCATCCATAAAATCACAGCCAAACGTGCCCAGGAGCTGCTGGTGGAAATGGAGGACTTCGAGGGGAACAAAGCCTCCGCTCGTTACTCTTCTTTCTCTGTCGGAGGCGAATGTGACGGATACAAACTGACAGTGTCTGGGTTCACTGACAGAGGAGCAGGTCAGACCAATGACAATGACAGTATCATCGACAGTTAATAACATGGTGTCTGTGTTTCTGCAGGAGACAGTCTCACTCATCACAGTGGCATGAAGTTCTCCACATTCGACAAGGACCAGGATGGCAGTCCTTTGAACTGCGCTCAGGTTTATTACGGCGGGTGGTGGTACAGCAACTGCCACTGGACCAACCCGAATGGTCTTTACGCATGGGGAGCCAGTACCTATGGCATTGGCATCAACTGGCAAACATGGAAAGGTTTCAAGTATTCGCTGAAGTCTCTGACCATGAAGATCCGCCCTTCACAGTAGAGATCCATCAGAAGTGTCAGCTAGTAATGCTAGGTTTACACGAACGCCACGGAGCCGCATGAATGTGGATGGAATGTGGTACCTATAGATCTAAATAAATATGAATCTAAATAAAATTGCTCCCAGTCTTGTTTGAGTTCATGCATATTAGCCATGTGGATTTGCAGGTTAGTTCATAAGCGAAAACAAAACTATGCAAAGCTTCCTTTGTTTAGGCCATATTGTCACAATAATATTTAAATAAACAGTGACTTTGCTTCTGATTAGTTCTGTTGAACCTGCGCCTCAGCTACAGGCCGTGCTGCTCGCTCTTTAACCTGTTGCTGCCTCTCCATCAGCGCAACATGGGTTATATCAATTTGAGCACAAGCGTTTAGTGTAGTTTGTTTGTTAAAGCAGGACTAAGTAACTTGTTTACCTTAATAAATCCTTTCCGTAGTCCCTCTGGGGGTAATACAAGTGTTAATGGGATGATTGGGGGGTCTTTCATCTCCCCCTGGTGTCTCTGGGTCGGAGTCACCAATACACACTAATGGAATCACAAAGAAGAAGCTAACAGGCTAACAGGCAAAGCTAACTGCGGGCTAGCGCCACTTAAACAGTATTTACAGCTAAGTTTGAGTGAAAAAAATGATCTCCATTGTGTAATTGGATGAACAATATCCCTCTGTCCCTTTGTCTTTTCTGTCAGTGTAGTATTTACTCTCACGGACAATTAATGAGTAAAAAAACACAACATGCTACGACACCTGCAGTGGCGCTTATGGCCTCTAGGGGCAAGAGTTACTTAGTACTGCTTTAAACACACTTTATTTTTCTTTAAAATTACAGGCAACTTTCAATTTTTTCCAATCATATTTATGTCAGTAATTTACAGCAAACGTTTCAAACTAACATCTCTACATATTTTTCCTGTTGCCCTCATTATGACCTCACAAAGACCTCACAATGACCTCATAATGACCTGCCTTCTCTCTTATCGACACTGAGCTCACATATACACCTTAAATCTGAGCAGCCGAGGTGAGTCTGGAGAAACATCGCACTGACCTGAGTCTCCGGGAGCCGCTTCTTGGGTTTTCGGCCTCTAGCGCCCCCACTCTTTTCGGACAGGGAACTGACAGAGGGCTGTAAGAGGAGAACAAAAGCACGAGTTCAGAACAAAGCAGAAATATGAAACTGTCGCATTAGCAAAGGCCTTTTAGCAACATGGTCAATGTGTCGTAGCTTTAGTACTTTAACGATACTTGGTTTTCGACACCGATTCCTGAACGATACTTTTTCCCGACACAGAAACTGAAATATTTGTCGTCTAGAATCTGGCAAACATAAGGAAAATTAGTGTAAAGAAAAAAGGGGCACATTTAGGGGAAAAGGGAATAAATAAGGTGAAAAAAATGAGAGAAATATGGAAAATATTAGTAATTAAAGCATCAGCATTAAAGGTCCTATATCATGCAAAATCGACTTTTTGGAGTTTTTAGCCATGTTGTTGCTATTTCCTTCTCAAAAACACCCCCAGAGCGGTTTTTGGCTTCATTCACGCAGTTCTCAGTAATCCTCCTGAATCTGCTCTCTGAGCAGCTGCTCCGCCCTCTCCTGGTAAACCACTGAGCTGTTCAGTTGTGTCGTCACAAAGGAACGGAAGTGCTCTACGTCTGTAATGTAATGCCTTACGGCCTGATTTTTATTTATAAAACAGCTTTTCATTATTTCTGTTGTAAGAAAAAAAAAAAAAAAAAGGAAGTCTTCGACGCGTCTGTGCTGTCCCGGGAGGGTAAACAAACGCACCCCCGGAGGATCCGAACAGAAGTCATGTTTGTGAAGCCGGAGCTCTTTCTAACCTACTCTGGACACGCCTGTTCTTTTTCTTACCCAACGATAATGTCACGGGTTCGCGTTTGGCTCCGAGAGGAACAGGACTATTCAACCTTCCTAAAGAAGAGTGCACTCGCCAGAAGTTGGAATTTCTTTCTGGGATTCAGCGACTTTATCAACCAACCTGATGGATGCTTGGTGAACCTTGACCAGAATCAAAGTGGATTCACTTTTATAACCAACACGAGGACCATAACATAAACACCCGATGATGAGGAGGCCAGACTGAGCGGTGAGTCAATCAAAACGTGTGTTAGCGTGTGTGCTAGTGTGTGTCTTAGCATGTGTGTGTTAGCGTGTGTGTTAGCGTGTGTGTTAGCGTGTGTGTTAGCCATTTATGAAACTGCGTTGCACATGTCAACTCCTTATAACTGCATTATGTGAAGTAACTTTTTGCAGTGATATTTATATTTATAATACTGTAAATGTGGAATGAGCGGAGAGAGGGCGGAGTTAACTGAATCGAAGCGTCTTGTCTTCCGGGTTTGGAAAATACCCCCAGAAAATACTTATATTTCTCTAAAAAATGAGTACTCCATAGTGATAGAGGTACAATATATCATATAAATGCCTATACTTTACTTTGGAATGGTGAAAATAGCAGATATAGGTTCTTTAAAACTTGGATCTAAATATAAATGTTTAGATCCTGGGACCTAATTTCAGCCCAGGAATTTAGAGTCTGAGCCTGAAACGACTACTCAGTCAGGAGTGATTTCTCTGATGATGACGACATTCAGAGGCAGTTCTGTATGCACAAGCTAACATGCTACATGGAACTATGGCATGTGTAATAAGCTTTGTTTAAACTCTACACTGCCCCCCTGTGGAGCTAAGTATATACAACGATGCTCAGGAACGTTCCTCGCTGGGAAAGTGCCAGTGTAAATACTGTAATACTGTGGGCGGGGCTGACCTTTTGCGGTGACCGATGCTGACCGGCGCCTCGGTGATGACGGGGGCGGAGTCTGTGGCCAGGGGAGGCGGGGCTCGCACCTGCAGTCCGAACAGGCACTTCTTCTTCTTGATCTCCTTCCCCGACACAAACCTGGGCCAAACGGGACCAAAGTGTAGCATCGTAAACAGCCTTTAGTTTGAAAATGGAGAATCCGACCTGTGGTTACTATGGAAACCCAAACACACATGGGCTGTGTCCGAATGTCCACACTATTCCATATCCACTCACTCACTATATATATAATATTATATAATAGTCCCGCACTATATAGTAGACTATTTTATGAAACAGAACGACAGTTTTGGCTATTTTACAGGCGTTTAATTTTACTTTCAAAATTAAAACTATCATCACAGAAAAAAAAGAATCACTCCAGCGTTTGCTCAAAGACAGAAAGTAGGTCAGAGCCCGGTGTCTGAAGCTCCAGCAGAATGAGTGACTACATCTGCTAAAAGTCACTAAACTCCGGGAAAAATGTATTTCTGTGATAAACACCAAACTCATGAGACAGGGGAATATTTATGGATAAATACGAGTCAGATACGTTTTATTTCACATGGATTTTACATGAATGGCTTGGATTATTCGAGAGGAAGCTATCGGTCATTTAACAGTTTGAGCTAAAGGTTAGCAGCTAACGTTAGCATTTTTCACTGTAACCGTTTATATTCAAGTCGTTTAATCATGATAAATACACAACACATGATTGAAACAGCTGATTTCATTCAGTCGTGTTGTTTAGTTCAAAGACCTGTCACTGTCAGGCCGTTCTTCTCTGACTCTCGCAATGCATTGTGGGCTATATTGATCCGTGTAGTGATCACCGCTGCTCACTACTTTTCAAAATGCATTGTGGGAAATTTTGAGTGCACTACTTTTTTCTCTCTGGACATTCGGACGCCCCTACAAAATGGCGTGTCCACTATATAGTCACTATATAGGGAATAGTGTGGACATTCGGACACAGCCTTGGACTAAAGTCACAAGTGGAGACGATATTCAGAGTGAGATGAACATGTCAGGTTTGTGAATCCAGTCACTTCCACATAATGATGAGGAAAACATTTGGACATTTCTTTCAAAACAAACTCTCTCGTTGGGTTTTATCAGCCGCTGCTTGTAGATTATAAGGCCCAGTTCCTCCAACCTCTACCGAGCACATACAGAATATGCAAACTCCACACAGAGAGTCCGTATGAAATAAGAAATAGCTTCAGCCGGTCGAGTAAAGTGTTACTTTATAAGATCATTTCCTACATTAGCCTGTCATATTAGGCACATTCTCTTCTTAATATAAGTGAACAAGGTCTGTTGAAAATAGGCTTAAATAGGCCTTTTGTCACTTATGAAGCGTTAAAATGTGGCTGTTTTTGAAACCTTCTTCATGAAACACAGACTGAAACATGAACAGGAATTTGGAACTCTTCCAGTCTCAGTGGCTGTTTCCCGATTGCCAGGATCCTCAGCGTCTCGACCACTTAGGACTGAATCTACGTCATCTCAGCGCCGCCCAGTGGCGTCCATCTTCACCTGGACACCTCGCCTCCTTCGCAGCTCCACTCCTCCGTTTGACTCATTTATGAAGGAAACACCTGAGCTGAAATTACCCATGGTGCACTGCAACATTGTTTTATTTTCCTTCCCTTTTCTCTCAAAACGTTGTTTGTTTGTACTCACTATAAAATGTTTTGTTCCACATTTGTGCAAAAGAATAATTGTAATAATGAAATCATTGGTAGAAGTTTTGTAAGAGAGTAAAGATGTAAATATGAGGTTTATATAAAGTTAATCTTAATGAAAGGCCTCATAAATGGGCCTATTTATTGAGAAGCAGGGAAGAGGGTTGGAAGTGGGTGATGTGTGTGGGTTTTAGAGGGTGTGTAGGACTGTGTGAGTGAGTGCATGGGTGTATGTGCAGAATAGATGTTGATGACTGATCATTGCTTTGCTGAGTGAGTGGTGTGTGGTGAGGAGTAGTCGGGCCTGGTCCGGTTGGGGACAGACCATGGAAATTAGCTTTAGCTATAATCCTGCATTTTAAGTATATTGTACTTTTTGTAAATGCATTGTTCCTTTTAAATAAATAAAAGAAATGAGGCCTATGGTTGTTAACGTAAGTCTGTAATTGTAGCGATTAACACCTGGACCTTCTAAATATAGTTAATATTTTACTTGAATACCTTGCAAATCCTTGCAGAAATGTAATTGTTTTATTCAGGCCAAAATGTTCAAACAGTAAGACATCCAACCAAAAGCAGTTTCATTCATAAACAGTTGTTTTTGTTCAGCTTCATTTCATATCTGACACGTGACCTGACGCAGC
This sequence comes from Neogobius melanostomus, assembly GCA_007210695.1. NCBI lineage: Eukaryota > Metazoa > Chordata > Actinopteri > Gobiiformes > Gobiidae > Neogobius > Neogobius melanostomus. Next base: position 490,843 of record VHKM01000743.1, read on the forward strand.
TCCGGACGCCGTTCCAAAAGAGCTCAAATGGCTCGTCCTGGAGGAGACCATCACAGAGGACGTCAACGAAGTGGACAAACGGAGGACGGATCCTGTGCTCCTGCATGTGTTGGTGTGAGAGCTCCTGAAGGGGGCAGTGCTGAGCTGCTGTGGCCTTGTCTTTGAAGAAACCTCCTTCCTAACAAGTGTCCTGCCTGGGTCACTTCAGAGGGAGTGGAAGTGACGCTCATAAACCCATGGAGTAAAACCAGTTCATGTTGACATCAGTACTTTAAGTGAATTACCCTGAGGTGGTAATAAAGCTGTGATGTTTGTTTTCATGTGTCGTGTTGTGTGAGTCGTACCTGTCCTTGTGAGCGTTGAGAGCGTCCAGCAGGTTGTGACAGCGCTCTGGCCTCGCAGTGTCAGACAGCTGAGACAGAAGTGACAGAAAACACACTGAGTCACTTACAGAGACGTCTGTTCATTACTGCACTGGAGCTGAACCAGCTGGAAACATGTACAGATATCTGGATCTATTTCCCACATCGATTCCATTCTCTTCACAAGGACCCGATTTCATTCACGAATCAGTTTATTTGGATATTGGAACAAGTGAATTTCTCCATTGTCAGATCAATAAAGGCCATCTCATCTTACCTTATCTTATATGGACCACATTCTCAGAAGAACTAATGCTGCAAACAGTAGAAACGAGCTCTAAGTGAGTTAATGACATGTACAATAGGATGAATGATGTGTGTGAATGATGGTGTCAGAGATGTTTCTGTCAGAGGGACCGTCAGTCTCCCCCGGGAGAAACTGAAGCTACACTTACCATCACTGAGTGTGGAGTGAATGTATAATTGTCTCATGTAAAGAGCTTTGTGACTCTGTCTGTGAAAGGTGCTATATAAATAAAGTTCTTCTAGTGAAAATATAAATATTTACATTAAGAATGGAACACCACCCCCATGTGGCCATGTGTGTAATGACGCACTGGCTCAGCCAATCAGGCTTTGACAGTAAACAACATGGCTGCCACCACATCAGACTGAAGTCTGGCAAGATTTATGGAAATAAACCTCTAAATGTTAAAATGAAGAACGGACTGTTTATCTCATTTAGTTCTGAAGTTAAAGCCGATTGAAATACACAACCTTAGAATCGATTCAAGTGTTTTTTGAATAGATATCGGCCTGTTCAAAGGGAAATCGATTTGATTTTGATTAATCGATTTATTAAACCCAGCCCTTATCTACACGCTGTAAAAGAATAATAGAAAAATGGAAAAAGGAGACGCTAGAACATTCTGAATATCTCAGGGTAAACTCATGGTAAACTCGAGGTCAGCTCCTTCACACTAAACTAAACACTCAAACACATCAAACCTTTGTGTGTAAACCTTCTCCTTTGTCTCACAGCTGTGGCTTAACAAAGCGCTGATCAGACACAGGAATACTGGACAGTTTAGCTTTACCCAAATCTAAAAGTTCACAGCCTATAGGCTGGAGTGACGCCACATTTGAAAGCTAAGACCTACAAAACTCAACTAAACTGACCTGTTTCCTTGTGCTGCATCATCATCCCCGCTTTCGTCTAATTTTTGTGGCTATTTTGACTCTTTTTTTCAGAAGCTTTTGGATTTGGGTAAAGCTGAACTGGAGAAAATGCACTCGGTTCATGTGAGGGTTAAGAGTTTAAGAAAAATGAGTTTATAAAAAGTTGTATGTCTTTGAGTTCACTAACCGCTGTGAAACCCAAACTGGTTGAACCTCTGAACCTCCACCTTAACGGAGCACATTTTCTCCAGTTCGGCTTTACCCAAATCCAAAAGCTTCTCGACTGGAGAGTTTACAGCCTATAGGCCTCATTTGAAAGCTTTTCTGTTGCTCTTTAGTCGTATTGTTTGTTGCTTTTTTATTGTGTTATTGTTGCTTTTCCGGCCTGTTTTTGTGACTCTTTTGCCTTTTAGATTTGGGTAAAGCCACACTGGACAAAGGGTTTCAGAGGTGAAGGACGTGTGTGGGACGTACCGCGCCCGGCAGCAGACACTCCCAGTTCTCGTTGGCGAAGGACAAGATCTCGTGGTCGAAGTCAAAGTACTTCCTCTTACAGCAGAGAGACAAGTGGTACAGCACGAGGTGAGCCAGGTCCACCCTGAGGAGAACCAGGAGGAACAGGTTAGAAAGAGGAGAGAACAGGAGAAGGTTCACCCTGAGGAGAACCAGGAGGAACAGGTTAGAAAGAGGAGAGAACAGGAGAAGGTTCACCCTGAGGAGAACCAGGAGGAACAGGTTAGAAAGAGGAGAGAACAGGAGAAGGTCCACCCTGAGGAGAACCAGGAGGAACAGGTTAGAAAGAGGAGAGAACAGGAGAAGGTTCACCCTGAGGAGAACCAGGAAAACAGGTTAGAAAGAGGAGAGAACAGGAGAAGGTTCACCCTGAGGAGAACCAGGAGGAACAGGTTAGAAAGAGGAGAGAACAGGAGAAGGTTCACCCTGAGGAGAACCAGGAGAACAGGTTAGAAAGAGGAGAGAACAGGAGAAGGTCACCCTGAGGAGAACCAGGAGGAACAGGTTAGAAAGAGGAGAGAACAGGAGAAGGTTCACCCTGAGGAGAACCAGGAGGAACAGGTTAGAAAGAGGAGAACAGGAGAAGGTTCACCCTGAGGAGAACCAGGAGGAACAGGTTAGAAAGAGAGAGAACAGGAGAAGGTCACCCTGAGGAGAACCAGGAGGAACAGGTTAGAAAGAGGAGAGAACAGGAGAAGGTTCACCCTGAGGAGAACCAGGAGGAACAGGTTAGAAAGAGGAGAGAACAGGAGAAGGTTCACCCTGAGGAGAACCAGGAGGAACAGGTTAGAAAGAGAGAGAACAGGAGAAGGTCACCCTGAGGAGAACCAGGAGGAACAGGTTAGAAAGAGGAGAGAACAGGAGAAGGTTCACCCTGAGGAGAACCAGGAGGAACAGGTTAGAAAGAGGAGAGAACAGGAGAAGGTTCACCCTGAGGAGAACCAGGAGGAACAGGTTAGAAAGAGGAGAGAACAGGAGAAGGTTCACCCTGAGGAGAACGGAGAACCAGGAGGAGGAACAGGTTAGAAAGAGGAGAGAACAGGAGAAGGTTCACCCTGAGGAGAACAGGAGGAACAGGTTAGAAAGAGGAGAGAAACAGGAGAAGGTTCACCCTGAGGAGAACCAGGAGGAACAGGTTAGAAAGAGGAGAGAACAGGAGAAGGTCACCCTGAGGAGAACCAGGAGGAACAGGTTAGAAAGAGGAGAGAACAGGAGAAGGTCACCCTGAGGAGAACCAGGAGGAACAGGTTAGAAAGAGGAGAGAACAGGAGAAGGTCCACCCTGAGGAGAACCAGGAGGAACAGGTTAGAAAGAGGAGAGAACAGGAGAAGGTCCACCCTGAGGAGAACCAGGAGGAACAGGTTAGAAAGAGGAGAGAACAGGAGAAGGTCACCCTGAGGAGAACCAGGAGGAACAGGTAGAAAGAGGAGAGAACAGGAGAAGGTTCACCTGAGGAGAACCAGGAGGAACAGGTTAGAAAGAGGAGAGAACAGGAGAAGGTTCACCCTGAGGAGAACCAGGAGGAACAGATTAGAAACATTACATCATCTTAAAGAGAGGAGAGAATAGAGCTTTATACTGTCTACAAGATCAAAATATATGTTTGGAAGATATGAAGATATACAATATCAGGTTTATCTCCAATGTCACGAAATGTGGGGAAAATGTAGAAAATATGAGGGAAAAAAGTTCACAATAATTATCATTTTGAGCGACAGAGCGATGTGAATTCAGATCTTTGCAGCTCGTTTTTACGTATATTTCTGACGGTTTGAGGACACGACATAAGCCATAGATTAGATTAACACTGACGACTCAAATGTGGTGGTAACTAACATGTTGAGGGTAACAGGTTTGTTGTGTAGCGTTATTGAGTAGCGTTGTGTGTATATACCATATATACTGTATAGTATATACAGTATATACGGTATATACTGTATATACTATACAGTATATACTGCATATACTGTATACTGTATATACTGTATATCCTCTGCACGTGTTGAGCCTCACCAGGTCATGGGGAGTCTCTGGATGGTCTCTGGGCCTTTGGTGCAGACGGAGCACTCAAACTGATAGAACCTGAGACGACACAACACAATATTACACACTTGTATAACACACTTGTGTTACACACCTGAGCTTCCAACACAAGTAACATCTGAGGACTTATAGATATGAGTCTGCATGAGAAGACCTTGCTCTGTGTGTGGTACCTGTCTCTGTATGTGGTTCCTGTCTCTGTATGTGGTACCTGTCTCTGTGTGTGGTACCTGTCTCTGTATGTGGTACCTGTCTCTGTATGTGGTTCCTGTCTCTGTATGTGGTACCTGTCTCTGTATGTGGTTCCTGTCTCTGTATGTGGTACCTGTCTCTGTATGTGGTACCTGTCTCTGTATGTGGTACCTGTCTCTGTATGTGGTACCTGTCTCTGTATGTGGTACCTGTCTCCGTAGAGCAGTGGTTTGCTCAGACATTGGGTGCAGGCCTCGTGGAACCACTGTCCACAGCGCGCGCACTGGAGCATCTTCAGATTCCACCTGCGCAGAGACGAGAATGAACAAACCTGCGTCTGGACCGGGTTCAAAACCGTTATTCAGGGAAATAAACCTAACGGTGAGTTAAGACTACGATGTTTACAAAGGTCCTAAAGGTACTTTAGGATCGCCTAACCACTCGCAAAAAGTATCCAAAGCAGGTTCCAAAAAAAGGAATGAAATTAAAGGAAGTGACTTTTCTGCCCCACCCCCAATTTTTCAAATGTTTTCATTTAAAGAAAAAAAAAAATTGGTTCTCATTTTCCCATTTTTCCCCACTCATTTTTGCTCACTTTTTATAACTAATATTTTACACATTTCCCCCATTTTTCATGTCTGTGTTAATAGAATAATTTTAACCATTTGCATTTAAAATAACTTATATTTGAGCAGCATCAGCTTCGTGGCTGTAAGCTAACGCAGCGGCGGAGTGATCTGCGAGAAAATAGTCCCTCAAAATGCAGTAATTCATGTGATACAAGGTCAGTTATATTTCAAATATTATTCTATTAACACAGACATTTATATGGTTAGTCTGGTTATAAGTGATTTACCTCAGGTGCACTGTGGAGTGGGTCAGACTGTTTTTAATGCAGGCTAACTGATACCATAGAAATGCTTTAGCCTAGCATTAGCCTAGCGCCACTAGACTCTTCAAATATAAGAACTGCATGAATTTAAGAAAAAATATCTCCAGACATCAACAACACTCTGGATAACTAGGAAATGAGGCCCAATGTCAAAAATCCTGAAATATCCCCTTAAAGTACTGGGATGTGGTAAAAATGTATTGGTACCACAGGCCTAGTCATTGTGCTGTGTAAATAACATCAGCCTTTACTATGTGCAAACTGCGACCGTCACAAGTAACAAGGAACTTAAGCAGGAAGGTTTAAAGTAACACTGTTCCCCTGTGGCCCCACACTGGTCCCCACACTCACTCTCCGGGGCCGGCGCAGTAGCAGTAACACTGCTGCTGATTGGTCAGGTGCTGGGGGTCCCAGTCCAGCGCTGAGAGCTGATAGGGCAGCCGCAGTTTCATGTACTGCATGAGGCGAGCGAAGCGTCCGCGCTTCAGGGCTCCTCCTCTCTGAGAACAGACACAGACACACAAACACACAAACACACAGACACACAGACACACAAACACACAACACACAAACACACAGACACACAAACACACAGACACACAAACACACAAACACACAGACATCAGAGACATCAGAGCAACGCGACTATTAAAGAATTAATGAAGTTAACATGAGTGTACATTTGTTTTGAGTTAAGGCAAGAAAGAAGGTTGAAATGTGTGACCTTTAAAACTGAAGTATTACAGCTTTAAGTTTACTGCAGGAAGGTCTTCTGCGCTGAAGCTTAACTTAGTGCTAAAGCCAGATGCCCTCCATGGGTAAATGATTACAAGGAAGACCTGTTTTGGTAATCTCAGTTTGAGTTATAAAGCTGTTTCAAAGAGTTTATGACTGTCTTCCCACATCCCCCACCCTGACTGAGGGGTCCAGGGGGAAACTGGTTTTGGTCAATGTAACAGTGTGAACACTGTGATGTTGTAAGGAGGTGAGGTGGGTGTGGCTTATTTTTCAATAAAACCAGAAGGAGAAGAGAGGGACGGTGGGATTTGAGCAGAATGACGGGTGAGGCTGCCTGGGAGTCGTTCTCTCTTCCCCCGGTACCGAGAAAATGAAACCTCATGTCTGAACTTGTGTTTTGAGCGTGTCCAGAAGTTGCTAGAGTCAGAGCAACAGAATAATTTCCTGACATCGACGTTAAATGACCTCAGCCCAGGATGATGAAGACTCGATCCACCGTATTCCTCTGGCTCAAGTACAGACGAGGATGGGGGGAGTTTCCAGTGAGATGAAGGAAGTCGCTGAGCCTTTGTTCAACATTTCAAGATGATTTCTAAACGATCGGCTCCGTAACATTTGCAAAGACGTCCTCACGCAGTTCAGCAACATGTTTCGCTGTTCGTGGTTGAATTAAAAACCAGAGAAAGTTTGGAACAAGCTAATGGGTGAACACTGTGTGATTTTGCCCGTATGCGACGTACGATCAGTCGTGAGAAAAATCTTCGCTCGTAGTTGAAAATCACAGGTCTGAGGTCGTACAGTGAGACGGGACAAAGATTTAAAATAGAATAATCATACGACCAAAGACGAGCTGCGACCGACATCAGGCAGAGTCTGATATGTTGGAAGGCTAGTCACAGAGTGAGCCTCCTCTCGCTGCAGAGAGGATCTCTGTCAGTGTCCCGTCAACACATCAGCACATGGACACAGCAACAGAGGCATGAACGGGTCGGATACGCATTTTACACGACTTTCTCTGGACTTTTCAGAGGAAATAAACCCTGCTAGCATGAAGCACTCAGCTAAACACACGGCGTCTGAAAACTGAAACTGCTACAACAGAACTTTGATCAGCGATTGTCTCTTTGAACTATCGCACAACGGAGGCGAGAGCAACTCACGATTTGACCATCCCACATCGTGCACAGTGAACACCAGGCATACAGCTGGGCTCACACTGGGACATGTTTGGGCCATTTTGAACACGCCAACTGTGACTGACTTTAAAACTAAGAAAGCCTGAGCCACGGAGTAAACACTGATAACACACGACTGACCTGCTCACACTGACATGACCCGAGCCCTGTCAGGCGAAGCTGAGTCTGAATACAATCCACTCTAAGCCTAAAGTCCCACATATGAGACCGATCGCAGAAGTAGAAGACATCCACAGAGGGTAAGTGGAGACGCCCACGGGTCAGAAAACTCTTCGACGGAGCCATTTTCAGTCATACAGTAAGTTCATTGTGAGCAGCTAATCATGCCTCGTAGTTTGGTTTCAGCTTCGACACCTCGTGTTCCACATAGTTTACGTCTCTGAAGCGGAAATCCTCCCATCCTTCACGCAAAGGCTCATGGGACGCAGGAATAAGGTTGATAGAGTCGAAACATGTCGGTTCAGAGTGTCTCAGCCCCGTCTCATTCGCTTCAAAGGAAGTTAGTGGTTTACTTCGGTCAGAAGAGCAGAGCAAATGTGTCGATACAAAACTTTCAGAGATTTGAGGCAAAGTTCCAGACGGTGATGCTTTTGAACAGAAACACAAAGCAGGAGTGGAGCTGGACATGTAAAGTTAAAGGGATATTTCAGGATTTTTGACATTGGGCCTCATTTCCTAGTTATCCAGAGTGTTGTTGATGTCTGGAGATATTTGTTTCTTAAATTCATGCAGTTCTTATATTGAAGAGTCTAGTGGTGCTAGGCTAGGGCAAGGCTAGTGCATTTCTATGGTATCAGTTAGCCTGCATTAAAAACAGTCTGACCCACTCCACAGTGCACCTGAGGGAAATCACTTATAACACCAGACTAACCATATAAATGTCTGTGTTAATAGAATCATTTAAAATAACTTATATTTGAGCAGCATCAGCTTCGTGCTGTAAGCTAACGCAGCGGCGGAGTGATCTGCGAGAAATAGTCCCTCAAAATGCGGTAATTCATGTGATACAAGGTCAGTTATATTTCAAATATTATTCTATGAACACAGACATTTATATGGTTAGTCTGGTGTTATAAGTGATTTACCTCAGGTGCACTGTGAGTGGGTCAGACTGTTTTTAATGCAGGCTAACTGATACCATAGAAATGCTTTAGCCTTGCCCTAGCCTAGCGCCACTAGACTCTTCAAATATAAGAACTGCATGAATTAAGAAACAAATATCTCCAGACATCAACAACACTCTGGATAACTAGGAAATGAGGCCCAATGTCAAAAATCCTGAACTATCCCTTTAAGCTGCTGTCCTTTGGGGTGCACTTCCCTGAACGCACCAGCAGATGGAGCTCACCTTGGTGGCGACGGCGAACACGCAGTGACGGCAGATCCACGAGTCGGGCTCCGCCTCGGGCTCCACAGGAGGAGAGTGGCAGGCCGCGTGGTACCCTGGGACACAAGCACACGGGCAAACGGTTACCACGGTGATTTTCACAGTTTGGATCCTGTCTGTGGCCATGTTCCACAGCGATGCAAACTTTAACGTTGTCTCTGTGTCTCCAGGACGAACAGGACACGGTGCAGGACACGGTGGACATTGTGGAATCTTCTTTGTTTTGGACATGACTGGTTTTCTCACCGTGACGACACTTGAGGCAGGTGATGAGCGGCTCTTTGAGAGGTGGACCATCGCAGACGCAGCACACGTCCTCTCCTTCTGCAGCGACTGCAGACAGAGCAGAGACAGAGTATTATTCATCTCCAGAATGTCCGACTGCAAAGCCACTTCTTTAGCTTCACACCGGCTAGCTTTTAGCTCTAAGCGTTTACACTTTGGGTCAGTGTTAATTTCGTCGACTATAATCTTTAGTCAAAGTGATATTTTCGTCGACTAAAATTGGACTAAACGTTTTTCATGAGACTAAAACTATGACTAAAATGTCCAGATATTTCAGTCGACTAAATAAGACTAAATACAAATGAAAAGGAGAGACTAAAATCATCCAAACTTGTATTGACCGTCTGAAAGAGCCTCAGATCATGTAAATCCTCTGCCAAAGGAGCAGCTCTGAGCTTTGTTCATGTGGAGCAGCTCCATGAAGCAGAGGAGCTGATTAAATATGATTATAATGAATATTATAAATGCAAAGTCGATGAAATTTGTCTTAATTTTAGTCGACTAAAACTAGACTAAAATTGAATTACATTTTCGTCAAAAGACTAAAACTAAATGAAAATATGTTGTCAAGATTAACACTGCTTTGGGTGTTGGATAGGAGTGTGACAATATATCTATTTTCCAATATATCACGATATTTTGCGGGACGATACGATACCGATACTTTTATCCTGATATTGATACGTTTGATTACGTCATGCATATTAATGAGGCAGCAGGGCTCCACTGTTTTCAGTCAATAGAGGCCAATAATGATCAAGAATTCAGTCAGACCAGCAGGGGGCAGCACTACAGTTTTAAACACTTGGACCAAACACTGTCACACAAATAAATTACTTTTAATGATAGTTTATAATTATAATTATATATAATTATAAATTATATAGATATAATTATAAAGAAGATTAATCTGGGGTTGATTTATTCCTTTTTAAACAGGACTGTGGTTTCTTGTTTATTTAAATGTAAATGAAGTCACTGACAGATCTATGACCCATTGTCAGTGAGTAAGTCAGGGATCATTTAAAAAGTGCTACAAAGCACATGAAAAGAAATGTAAATGATGAATAATATGTAGTATGTTCAAATAAAGGTTAAAAGTAGCATGTTTTTTTTTTAAATCGTGATGTATCGTAGATTATTGTTGTGCAATATATCGATTATCGCAGTATCGGCGTATCGTGAGATAATCGTTATCGTGAGCCATGTATTGCGTATCATATCGTGAGCTACCCAGAGGTTCCCAGCCCTAGTGTTGGGTGACGTTACTTTTAAAGTAACAAACTAGCGATTTTAAGTGTAAAACTACAACTGAAACATGTGGTCTGTTGTGGCTTAAGGTGCAAGAACAAGAGGAATGACATTTGAGACGATAAAATAAGATTTATCTGATATTTCCAAAAACAGTTAGACATTTGTTTATCGTTACTATGACAACAGCTACGATGGAAATAGATAGGAATCGAGCTTCCGGGCTGTGTCCGAATATCCACCCTAGTCCCTAACCCCTCATTCACTACATAGGCCCGCACTATATAGTAGACTATATAGTTACTGATTCTGTTGGCGATTCGGACAGAAGCCACTACTTTCTCCGAGCTGCGTGACGTCAGGTTTTTTTTTTTCTGAATTTATTTATTGTTACAAACGTTTATTTTATGAAACAGAACGACAGTTTTGGCACTTTGTTTTATTTGACATTTAAATTAGAATTAAAACTATCATTAAAAATAATAAAATCACTCCAGTGTTAGCTCAAAGGTCAGAGGCCGGTGTCTGAAGCTCCAGCAGAATGAGTGACATCTGCTAAAAGTCGCTAAACTCCGGGAATAATGTGTTATAAAGACCAAACTCATGAGACAGGGGAATATTTATGGATAAATACGAGTCAGATACGTTTTATTTAACATGGATTTTACATGAATGGCTTGGATTATTCGAGAGGAAGCTATCGGTCATTTAACAGCTCGGGCTAAAGGTTAGCAGCTAACGTTAGCATCTTTCACCGTAACCGTTTATATTTAAGTCATTTATTCATGATAAATACACAACACATGATAGCAACAGCTGATTTCATTCAGTCGTGTTGTTTAGTTCAAAGACCTGTTGGTGTCGGCCGTTCTTCTCCGACTCACACAATGCATTGTGGTCTATATTGACCCGTGTAGTGATCACCGCTGCTCACTACTTTTCAGAATGCATTGTGGGAAATTTTGAGTGCACTACTTTTTCTCTCTGGACATTCAGACACCCCTACAAAACGGCGTGACCTCTATATAGTCACTATATAGGGACTATATAGGGAACAGCCCTGCCTCCAGCTAAGCCCGGAATGTTTACAAACAATTAAAGGGTCTATAGTCATCTTTAGCGACACAAACTCAAAAGTGCAGTTTTGGACACAACTCTTGACCTGGAGGCTCATTTTAAAGCTCTAACACGGCGAGTTAATATCGGCAAACTGTAGCGATATTCGTTTGGGTGCCGGCGATATATCGGTCAGGCCCTGATCTCTACACGTCTAAAGCTTCAGGAGGAGACGACAGATTCTTACATGTGTGGATGTCTTTACGCAGGACCAGAACTCAGAGTTGTCCTCGAAGCGAACCAGGCAGCACTGCTTCAACCCGTCCACCTGCAGAGAGAGAGAGAGAGGAGAGTCAGGGGGGAGAGAGGAGCTTCAACCTGTCCACCTGCAGAGAGAGAGAGGAGAGAGTCAGGGGGGAGAGAGGAGCTTCAACCCGTCCACCTGCAGAGAGAGAGAGAGAGAGAGAGAGGAGAGTCAGGGGGGAGAGAGGAGCTTCAACCTGTCCACCTGCAGAGAGAGAGAGAGAGAGAGAGAGGAGAGTCAGGGGGGAGAGGAGCTTCAACCTGTCCACCTGCAGAGAGAGAGAGAGAGAGAAGAGGAGAGTCAGGGGGGAGAGGAGCTTCAACCTGTCCACCTGCAGAGAGAGAGAGAGAGAGAGAGAGGAGAGTCAGGGGGAGAGGAGCTTCAACCTGTCCACCTGCAGTGAGAGAGAGAGAGAGAGAGGAGAGTCAGGGGGAGAGGAGCTTCAACCCGTCCACCTGCAGAGAGAGAGGGGAGAGTCAGGGGGGGAGAGAGGAGCTTCAACCCGTCCACCTACAGAGAGAGAGAGAGAGAGAGAGAGGAGAGTCAGGGGGAGAGGAGCTTCAACCTGTCCACCTGCAGTGAGAGAGAGAGAGAGAGAGGAGAGTCAGGGGGGAGAGGAGCTTCAACCCGTCCACCTGCAGAGAGAGAGGGGAGAGTCAGGGGGGGAGAGAGGAGCTTCAACCCGTCCACCTGCAGAGAGAGAGAGGGGAGAGTCAGGGGGGAGAGAGGAGCTTCAACCCGTCCACCTGCAGAGAGACAGAGAGGAGAGTCAGGGGGAGAGAGGAGCTTCAACCCGTCCACCTGCAGAGAGAGAGAGGGGAGAGTCAGGGGGAGAGAGGAGCTTCACCCGTCACCTGCAGAGAGAGAGAGAGAGAGGAGAGTCAGGGGGGAGAGAGGAGCTTCAACCTGTCCACCTGCAGAGAGACAGAGAGGAGAGTCAGGGGGGAGAGAGGAGCTTCAACCCGTCCACCTGCAGAGAGAGAGAGGGGAGAGTCAGGGGGGAGAGAGGAGCTTCAACCCGTCCACCTGCAGAGAGACAGAGAGGAGAGTCAGGGGGGAGAGAGGAGCTTCAACCCGTCCACCTACAGAGAGAGAGAGAGAGGGAGAGTCAGGGGGGAGAGAGAGGAGCTTCAACCCGTCCACCTGCAGAGAGAGAGAGAGAGGGGAGAGTCAGGGGGGAGAGAGAGGAGCTTCAACCCGTCCACCTACAGAGAGAGAGAGAGAGGGGAGAGTCAGGGGGGAGAGAGGAGCTTCAACCCGTCCACCTGCAGAGAGAGAGAGAGAGGGGAGAGTCAGGGGGGAGAGAGGAGCTTCAACCCGTCCACCTGCAGAGAGAGAGGGAGAGAGTCAGGGGGGAGAGAGGAGCTTCAACCTGTCCACCTGCAGAGAGAGAGGGGGAGAGTCAGGGGGGAGAGAGGAGCTTCAACGTCACCTGCAGAGAGAGAGGGGAGAGAGTCAGGGGGGAGAGAGGAGCTTCAACCTGTCCACCTGCAGAGAGAGAGGGGAGAGAGTCAGGGGGGAGAGAGGAGCTTCAACCCGTCCACCTGCAGAGAGAGAGAGAGGGGAGAGAGTCAGGGGGGAGAGAGGAGCTTCAACCCGTCCACCTGCAGAGAGAGAGAGAGGGGAGAGAGTCAGGGGGAGAGAGGAGCTTCAACCGTCCACCTCAGAGAGAGAGAGAGGGAGAGAGTCAGGGGGGAGAGAGGAGCTTCAACCGTCCACCTACAGAGAGAGAGAGAGGAGAGAGCAGGGGGAGAGAGGAGCTTCAACCTGTCCACCTACAGAGAGAGAGAGGGGAGAGTCAGGGGGAGAGAGGAGCTTCAACCTGTCCACCTGCAGAGAGAGAGAGAGAGAGAGAGAGGGGAGAGAGTCAGGGGGGAGAGAGGAGCTTCAACCCGTCCACCTGCAGAGAGAGAGAGAGGGGAGAGAGTCAGGGGGAGGAGGAGCTTCAACTGTCACCTACAGGAGAGGAGGAGAGCAGGGGAGAGAGGAGCTTCAACCTGTCCACCTGCAGAGAGAGAGAGAGGAGAGTCAGGGGAGAGAGGAGCTTCACGTCCACCTGCAGAGAGAGAGAGGGGAGGGGGAGAGAGGAGCTTCAACCTGTCCACCTGCAGAGAGAGAGAGAGGAGAGTCAGGGGGAGAGAGGAGCTTCAACCCGTCCACCTACAGAGAGAGAGAGAGGAGAGTCAGGGGGAGAGAGGAGCTTCAACCTGTCCACCTGCAGAGAGAGAGAGAGGAGAGTCAGGGGGAGAGAGGAGCTTCAACCTGTCCACCTGCAGAGAGAGAGAGAGGAGAGTCAGGGGGGGAGAGGAGCTTCAACCCGTCCACCTGCAGAGAGAGAGAGAGGGGAGAGTCAGGGGGGGAGAGGAGCTTCAACCGTCCACCTGCAGAGAGAGAGAGAGGAGAGTCAGGGGGAGAGAGGAGCTTCAACCTGTCCACCTGCAGAGAGAGAGAGAGGAGAGTCAGGGGGGAGAGAGGAGCTTCAACCTGTCCACCTGCAGAGAGAGAGAGAGGAGAGTCAGGGGGGAGAGGAGCTTCAACCCGTCCACCTGCAGAGAGAGAGAGAGGAGAGTCGAGTCAGGGGGGAGAGGAGCTTCAACCCGTCCACCTGCAGAGAGAGAGAGAGAGGGGAGAGTCAGGGGGGGAGAGGAGCTTCAACCCGTCCACCTGCAGAGAGAGAGAGAGGAGAGTCAGGAGGGAGAGAGGAGCTTCAACCGTCCACCTGCAGAGAGAGAGAGAGAGGGGAGAGTCAGGGGGGGAGAGGAGCTTCAACCCGTCCACCTGCAGAGAGAGAGAGAGGAGAGTCAGGGGGAGAGAGGAGCTTCAACCTGTCCACCTGCAGAGAGAGAGAGAGGAGACAGTCAGGGGGAGAGAGGAGCTTCAACCCGTCCACCTGCAGAGAGAGAGAGAGGAGAGTCAGGGGGAGAGAGGAGCTTCAACCCGTCCACCTATAGAGAGAGAGAGAGGAGAGTCAGGGGGGAGAGGAGCTTCAACCTGTCCACCTGCAGAGAGAGAGAGAGGAGAGTCAGGGGGAGAGAGGAGCTTCAACCTGTCCACCTGCAGAGAGAGAGAGAGGAGAGAGTCAGGGGGAGAGAAGAGCTTCAACCCGTCCACCTATAGAGAGAGAGAGGGGAGAGTCAGGGGAGAGAGGAGCTTCAACCCGTCCACCTGCAGAGAGAGAGAGAGGAGAGTCAGGGGGGAGAGAGGAGCTTCAACCTGTCACCTGCAGAGAGAGAGAGAGGAGACAGTCAGGGGGGGAGAGAGGAGCTTCAACCCGTCCACCTGCAGAGAGAGAGAGAGGAGAGTCAGGGGGAGAGAGGAGCTTCAACCCGTCCACCTATAGAGAGAGAGAGAGGAGAGAGTCAGGGGAGAGAGGAGCTTCAACCCGTCCACCTGCAGAGAGAGAGAGAGGGGAGAGTCAGGGGAGAGAGAGGAGCTTCAACCTGTCCACCTGCAGAGAGAGAGAGGGGAGAGTCAGGGGGGAGAGGAGCTTCAACCTGTCCACCTGCAGAGAGAGAGAGAGGAGAGTCAGGGGGAGAGAGGAGCTTCAACCCGTCCACCTGCAGAGAGAGAGAGAGGAGAGGTCAGGGGAGAGAGGAGCTTCAACCCGTCCACCTGCAGAGAGAGAGAGAGGAGAGAGTCAGGGGAGAGAGAGGAGCTTCAACCCGTCCACCTGCAGAGAGAGAGAGGAGAGTCAGGGGAGAGAGAGGAGCTTCACCCGTCCACCTGCAGAGAGAGAGAGGAGAGTCAGGGGAGAGAGAGGAGCTTCACCCGTCACCTGCAGAGAGAGAGAGAGGGAGTCAGGGGGAGAGAGGAGCTTCAATGAATGACAGTGAGTGGTGAGAGGGCCAATGGCGTGGACTGGCAGCCTCGCTTCCATCAGTCTGCCCCAGAGGTGGAATAGTAGCTTACCACCTCGGAGTGTGGCATGAATGGATAATGACTAAAGTCTAAGAATGTAAACATACAGGCCTTTTTACTATAAATTCTGACGGATTTGCTCCGTAAATTCATTTTACCTGTAATCTCCATTTGATAATAAGTTTTCCGTAAATAAATAAGACTTTGCTGTAGGACTGTTCCGTAATTTTATTTTAAGGAAAGTTCTGTATTGTTTGTGTGAACACAATGCATTGTGGGTTATAACAGCCTTTGAGGCGGGACAAATCTGAGCTCAGACAGAGGCTTGTGTGTGATGATCGCGAGCGCCCTTTTCTCAGATCAGATCTCAGATCTTACGTCGTATTTTATGAAACTAGAAGGTCTTGGCTTTCAAATGAGGTATAAACCCTAAGACGGCGGATAACAGGTTAAAAATGCACTTGGTGAGCACAGACCTCTCTTTGATCTTAGTCAGCCCTGGCCCGGGACCAGTGGGGCACGAAGGAGCCATTTTCTATTAAACATAAGGGGAAATGTGGGGGTGAGGGGGCCCATATGAAACTCTCCTGCCCCGGGACCTTATCGAGTGTGCTAACGGCCCTGTAAAACACTGTGGCTGATACTTTTGTACATCACTTCTTTACGTTCCTTAGCACCACCTGAACGAGCACCTTTCTCAGTGTGCTTTACCCAATCTAAAAGCTTCTTTGGGAAGCGTTCAAATAGAGCAACAAAATGTAGCTGAAAACACAATACAAAAGCCATGGAACAAAAGTCCAAAAAGTGACGTTTAGGATGAGTTTTGTCTTAGCGTTAGAGTTATAGGGCATGGGACATCCAGTCTAACACATCCAGGGTCTAACACGTCCAGGGGTTTTAACACACCGGGTCTAACACATCCAGGGTCTAACACGTCCAGAGGTCTAAACATCCAGGTCTAACACATCCAGGGTCTAACACATCCAGGTCTAACACGTCCAGGGTCTTAACACTCCAGGGTTCTAACATGTCCAGGGTTACACATCCAGGGGTTTAACACATGCCAGGGTTTAACACGCTCCAGGGTCTAACACATCCAGGGTCTAACACATCCAGGGCTCTAACACATCCAGCGGTCTAAACATCCAGAGGTCTAACACATCCAGGGTTTACACACGTCCCCTGGGTCTAAACATCCAGAGGTCTGCCACCAGGGTCTAACACATCATGGTCTAGCACATCCAGGTCTAGCACATTCCCAGGGTTTAACACATCCAGGGTTTACACATCCAGGGTCTAACACTCCAGGAGGTTTAACACATCCAGGGTTTAACACATCCAGGTTAACACGTCCAGGGTCTAGCACATCCAGGGTTCTAAGGCATCCAGGGCTTAGGGCACATCCGGGTTTAAACACATCCAGGTCTAACCACATCCAGGGTTTCTACACATCGGGTCTAGCCCATCCAGGGTCTTAACACATCCAGGGTCTAGCACATCCCGGGTTTAACACATCCCAGGGTCTAACAGTCCAGGGTTTACACGTCCGGTTTAACACATCCAGGGTCTACACATCCATTTGGTCTAGCACTCCGGGTTTAACACATCCAGGGTTCTAACACGTCCAGGGTTTAACCACATTCCAGGGTCTAGCACATCCAGGGATTTACACATCGGGTCTAACAACTATAGGGTCTTAACACATCCGGGTCTAACACATCCAGGGTTCTAACACAGTCCAGGGTTTAACAACATCCAGGTCTAGGCACATCCAGGGTTTAACACATCCAGGGGTCTACACGTTCCAGGGTTTAACACATCCAGGGTCTAGCACATTCCAGGGTTTTAACATCCAGGGTCATAACACGTCCAGGGGTCTAACACATTTCAGGGTCTAACACATCCAGGGTCTACACAATCCAGGGTTTAACAACATCCGGGGTCTAACACTCCGGGTCTAACACATTCCAGGGTCTAACACATCAGGTCTAACACATCCAGCGGTCTAACACAGTCCAGGGTTTAACACATCCAGGTCTACACGTCCAGGGTTTAACACATCCAGTCTAAACACATTCCAGGGTCTACACGTCAGGGTTTAACACATCCAGGGTTTTACACATCCAGCGGTCTAACACATATAGGGTTCTAACACTCCAGGGTCTAACACCTCCAGGGTCTAGCCACATCCAGGGTCTAAACCACGTCCAGGGTTTAAACACATCCAGGGTTCTAAACACGCCGGGTTTAACACATTCCAGGGTCTAACACATCCAGGGTCTACACGGTTCCAGGGTTTAACCACATCCAGGGTTTAACACGTCCCGGTTAACACGTCCAGGGTCTAACACGTCCTGGTTAACGCATCGGGTTACAATCCAGGTCTAACACGTCAGGTCTGCACAATCAGGGTCTACACATAGGGTCTGCATTCCAGGGTTTAACGCATCCAGGGTTCTAACACATCCAGGGTCTAACAACCCAGGGGTCTAACACGTCCAGGGTCTAGCCATCCAGGGTCTAACACATATTAGGGTCTAACATCCAGGGTCGTAACCATCAGGGTTCTAGCACTCCAGGGTCTAACACATTATATAGGGTCTAGCACATCCAGGTCTAAACACGTCCAGGGGTCTAACAGTCAGGGTCTAACCATCCAGGGTCTAGCACATCCAGGGTTTAACGCGATCCGGGTTCTAACACATCCAGGGTCTAACACATTCCAGGGTCTAACACTCCAGGTTCAAACATATAGGGTTAGCACATCCAGGTTCTAAACATCCAGGGATTTAACACATATAGGTTCTAGCAATCCAGGGTCTAACACGTCCAGGGTCTAACACATCCAGGGGTCTAACACATCCAGGGTTTAACACATCCAGGATCTAACAACATTAGGGTTCTAACACATCCAGGGTCTGACACATCCAGGGGTCTAACACCTATCAGGGTTCTAACACATCAGGGTCTAGCAGCATCCAGGGTCTAACACATTCCAGGGTCTAACACGTCCAGGGTCTTAGCACATCCAGGGTCTAACACATCCAGGGTCTACATCCAGGGTCTACACATCCAGGGTTCTAACACTCCAGGGTCTAACACATCCAGGGTCTAACACATCCAGGGTCTTACACATATCCAGGGTCTAACACATCCAGGGGTCTTAACACATCCAGGGTCTAACACATCCAGGGTTCTAACACATCCAGGTCTCCAGGTCTAACACATCCAGGGTCTAACACGTCCAGGGTCTAAGCACCACATCCAGGGTCTAACACAGTCCCAGGGTCTAACACGATCCAGGGTCTACACATCCAGGGTCTAACACGTCCAGGGTCTAACATCCAGGGTCTACACATCCAGGGTCTAACACGATCCAGGGTCTAGCACATCCAGGGTCTACACATCCAGGGTCTAGACATCGGTCTAACACATCCAGGGGTCTAACACATCCAGGGTCTAACACGTCCGAGGGTCCTACACGTCCAGGGTCTAACACGTCCAGGTCTAACATCCAGGGTCTAACACGTCCAGGGTCTAACACTCCAGGGTCTAACCTCCAGGTCTAACACGTCCAGGGTCTAACACGTCCAGGGTCTAACACGTCCAGGGTCTAACACATCCAGGGTCTAACACATCCAGGGTCTAAAAGCGAGTGTGCTGGAGCCAGGAAGAGGAAACAAAAAGCTCCCACAGTTTTAGAACTTGCACCAAATCGTGACGTTTCGGGCGTTAAACCCGCCTTCCCTGACACATGAAGAAGAGGTGGGACACACCTGTTTATATTAAGTCTCTACTCAGGTCACATGATCATATGAAAACAATATATACAATGTTTGTGCAAACCCATGAGTAAATTGGCAATATATATATATATATATATATGAAAATGATTTACTATCACCATACAGGATATTTGATTGTGTCATTCCTCCCAGCGTGTATATGTATAATAAATGTAAATGCTTTTGTTTTGTTCTGTGCCACATATTGGCACATTTTAAAAGTACCATCACACTGTGGGCACTTTGTTCAGATGAGTGAGAGACGTCCAATACAAACTGTGCTGTATGAAGATACTTCTCTGATGTTGTACATTGTTTGTGCTTCAAACTACTCAAGTGGAAATGGGAATGTTAATAATAATGGGTCATGTTGATTATGTAATACTTAATAATAACTAAGTCAATGTTCAATTAATAGAATGGTGACTGGTGTTTATAAGTAATGATTGGTTATGGTTAATAAGCGAATGGGAAAGATGGAAAAGAAAAGTACAAATTGTAAATAAAATAAAATTAAAATAAATGCTTTTACATATTGGTAAACTGCATACATTTCTATCTTCTTACTTTGGAAGTCTTGTATCATTACGTGATTTTCTTTTGTTAAACATGAATGTTCTTTAGCAAAGCTGCTGTACGTAAAGTTAATGTGATTGTGTAATTGTGTAATTGTGTAATCTGTAATGTAAAGTGTTATGTTGTATCACGGTATCCGGAATGTAAATTCATTTGAATATGCGGGTAGGCACTTACAAGTTTTCTTGCTTCGGCCTAATCCTTTTGAGTTCTTGTTACTTTTTTTGTTACTTTATTTATTTTCTGCACTGCTACAATGTAATGTAAATAATGTAAATAATCACTCAAATAAATGGTTCTATCTATCTAACAAAAAAGATCCTGTATAGTTTGTAAATCTTTTTCATATATATTGGTAATTTACTTATGGGTTTGCACAAACATTGTATATACTTGTTCATATGATCATGTGACCTGATTAGAGGCTTGATATGAACAGGCGTGTCCTCACTCTGGCGGCGGGTTTGACGACTCGGTGCAAGTAATAAAACTGTGGGAGCTTTTTGTTTCTTAGCTTTCAAATGAGGCGCTATACTCTGGCCTATAGGCTGTGACCTTTTAGATTTGGGTAAAGCTGAACTGGAGAAAACATGCTCGGTTCTGGACTGAGCACTTTAACTCCAGTGTCCCAGAGCTTCTCCTGGAGAGCAACAGAGTAACGCCTCATTGAAAGCTAAGACCTACAACAGTCACTTACGTCTCCTTTTATTGGCTATGGTGACACTTTGTTCAGGAAGCTTTCACATTCAGATAGGTGTATAAGCGTTTAGATTTGGGTAAAGCTGAACTGGAGCAAATGCGCTCGGTTCAGGCGGGGGGTAAGAGGTTAATGTTTGCGTGAAACCTGGAGACTCGCCACACTCAGGAAACTCAACACACACAAAAAACACTTGACGTAAACATCGCCGTTCAAACCCACCCCTCGCGGACAGGTGGTCACCCTGGTCACGTGCACGCACTTACTCTCTTGACGTTGCCGAGGTACAGCAGCCCGTCGGTCCATCGCGCCAGCACGTCCTCCCCTTCGCTCACTGCGCCCATCCTGCACACACAGAGCCGCAGACGCAGAGACAAACGATCACAGACTGTTGACATCCGGACACTCCGCGCTCGCGCTCCCCCCCCCAGCCAACCCCCACCCCCCCTCCGCCGCTCCGCTCAAACTTGCAGACGCATGGCGGCGCTGGCAGCTCCGCGTAAGGCCAGCGGGGAGGAGGAGGCGTGTTCCCGCTGCGATGGAGCCCCGTCAGCGCGCGCCGTGAGCCCCGTTACCTGTCAGGGCCGGCTGTCGCTCCCTCCGAGGCGGGTCACAAAGCCTTCATCTCCCGGGAGCTGGTGCCGCACGTATGTTCCGGAGCGTGTCCATCCAGCGGTGCGTCTGTGTCAGTCAGCCTGTGTGTCTGCGCGCGGGAGGGGCGGGCGCGTCTGTCCGTCCGTCCCTCCGCATGACGGTGTTTCGTCATGTCGCTTTGATCGGTGCCGTTCCCCTCCCGCCCCCCCGCGGCCTATTGATGCTGATGACAGGGAGCGGAGTCAGGCCGCCGGAGACGCCATCGCATCGCCGCCGCGCAGACTTGTTGTGACGCAGACATAAAACGGCGGCGGAGTGAGGAGGGGGGGTCCGCGGGGGGGTGAAAGGAGCCCTCACTCACAGCCGCGCGCGGGGCCCCTGGACGCACCGCTCACACGGACCCACAGCCGCGCGGCAATTAGGGGCTAATGAGCGCGTCCCGCCTCATTACCCGCGCGGAAGGCACGCGCTCCTCCGGGACTCGCGCTGAGCCCTGTCCTGTAACAACACCGCATTATGTAACACCTGGAGTAACATGTAACACCTGAGTGCTGTGATCAGACCGCATTTCGACGCATTGTGTGATAAACGCTCTGCTCTCTGAGCTCGTGTTCCATCAACAGACAGACGTGACTGTGAGCGGAAATAGAAACGGAATGAAATCGATGATAGCAGTTCAGAACGCGCGGTTAAACACTTCATTCATCATTTATGAGACCGTTTATTGACCTTCGTTAGCGTGAATGAGCCGCTGAACAGACAGTACTGGGGCGATATGGCCAAAAACAAAACACAAGGTTCTTGAGTCGTCGTCTGTACTCTGTAGTTGAAGTAGGGCTGGGCGATATGGCCAAAAATAAATTTTGATTTTTTTTTTTACTCAGGTTGGACGATTACGATTTTAATCCATTTTTATTGTAAATAAACTTAAAAAGGTCTCCTGATCGTATGTAGAACACTGCACAGAGTCCTGCTCATTCATATTTAGATTCATAATAATTAGGCCCATTCAAAACTGTTATTTCTGTTTTAAATATTCTTTGTCTGCTCTTAAAAGTAAAACTTCGTAATAGTAAGCTTTTAGTTTTATCATCCTCGAGGTCAGCTGTGATTGACAACCGTTTCCATGGAGACTCAAGGGGAAAGAGGCGGAGCTAAATGCTTACAGTGGCTCAGCGTGAGAGAAGCAGACCGGAGGGAAACTTTGTTTTAGCGAAGAAAACTCCATCGCACACAATGAAAACACAACACACGGCCTTTGTGAAGCAGCAGAGATCGTTAGAAAGTCTCTGGCTGGGTCAAGAGTCGCTACGGAGCGTCTGAAAGGCCGCTAAATCGGCAGCACGGCGCTCGTCAGGCGGACATGCAGCGGTGGACACGATTTTACGATTTAGCCATTTCCCACATCGTCTGTTTTTAAAAGCATGAATTCATTGAATTCATTCGATTTATCGCCCAGCCCTAAGTTGAAGTGTCGAACGTTTCGCCTCTTCATCCAAAAGGCTTCGTCAGCAACGGTTCAGCTCAGCCCGGATAAAGACCACAGGGTAAACATCTTTGTAGTTCTAAGTCCTAACGACCAAACTCACACCTGAGTGTCAGTCTCAGCTGATCACTGCCTGTGGTCTTTATCTAGTCTGCTGAGCTGGAACTTTAGTGTCGCTGACGAAGCCTTTTGGATGAAGAGGCGAAACGTTCGACACTTCAACGACAGAGTACAGACGACGACTCGAGAACCTTCATTGAAGAAGGACAACTCCTGGTCGACTGAGAGCCTACACAGACACGATTTTCTTTCATTTAAATCACAATTTCGATTTTTCTCACAATTCATGTGTGTGTTGTCAGGCGACTAAAGCCCTGCTGCTGCTTCTTAAGTTCAGACCTGGTCCTGAGCTGGTTTAGACCCAGTTTAATCCTGACTATAAAGCAGTGAGTGGAGAAAAGTGTCTGTATTTAAGCTCAGAGCTAAAACCCACTGAATCACGATATGACGATGTTACCAAAGAAGCAGATCGTCATAGAGACCAGATTATGAATCGATGTTTTATCATCATATTGCCCTAGAGAGTATAGTGACAATATGCACCATCTGTTTAGTCTTAAAGGGATATTTCAGGATTTTGACATTGGGCCTCATTTCCTAGTTATCCAGAGTGTTGATGTCTGGAGATATGTTTTTCTTAAATTCATGCAGTTCTTATATTTGAAGAGTCTAGTGGCGCTAGGCTAGGGCAAGGCTAAAGCATGTCTATGGTATCAGTTAGCCTGCATTAAAAACAGTCTGACCCACTCCACAGTGCACCTGAGGTAAATCACTTATAACACCAGACTAACCATATAAATGTCTGTGTTAATAGAATCATTTAAAATAACTTATATTTGAGCAGCATCAGCTTCGTGGCTGTAAGCTAACGCAGCGGCGGAGTGATCTGCGAGAAAATAGTCCCTCAAAATGCGGTAATTCATGTGATACAAGGTCAGTTATATTTCAAACATTATTCTATTAACACAGACATTTATATGGTTAGTCTGGTATTATAAGTGATTTACCTCAGGTGCACTGTGGAGTGGGTCACACTGTTTTTAATGCAGGCTAACTGATACCATAGAAATGCTTTAGCCTTGCCCTAGCCTAGCGCCACTAGACTCTTCAAATATAAGAACTGCATGAATTTAAGAAAAAATATCTCCAGACATCAACAACACTCTGGATAACTAGGAAATGAGGCCCAATGTCAAACATCCTGAAATATCCCTTTAAGGTTAGGGACAGGGTTAGCAAAACGGTTTGGGTATATTGTATAATTGAGTCTAAGCTTATTCATGTCTATTGTATGGCATTAGGCTGTAATAAGTTATTCCAAAATGAGTAAATGATTCCAAAATGCGTCTTTGTTACCAGGACCAGTGGACATTCTGTCACATGTTGAACTGTTACAATGCGGTGTTGCTTCTAAATGCGTCTCCACAAACCCTGAGAGCGGCTCTTAAAGCGGACACTGGACCATCAAACACGCTCTCCTCCTCCTCTGTTCAGGAACATTAGCCTCTCTCCTCCTCCTGTGAGATGATTAGCCTCTCTCCTCCTCCCTGTTGAGGAAAAGCTCGGTGACGCCTTCAGACACTCACATATCCGCCAGCTCTGCTCTCTCTGCGCCCGAGGCTGCGCGGTGTCACAATAAAACACATCCTAACGCGCTCCGGAGGAAGTTCAGCTCAAAATGGCCCCGGAGGACAGCGCTGCGCCGCCTCTGCCGCTAGAGGGCGACACGGGGCTGGATATGGCGTTTAGTGAAGCTGCACCTTTGGCATGTCGGACCTTTACCGTGTTTGTTTGTGAACCGTTTCAGACTTAAACTGGCGTCTTTTTGTTTGGCAGTGGGACTAAGGTACACATGAGTATTCTAGTAGTTTTTTTCATTAAATACTTTTCACTTGTACTTGATGAATATTAAAGTGAAGTATCTGTTTCCAGTGACGCCAGTGACAAGTTACTTAGTAATGAGTTACTCTATCTCTTGACTTTGTGAAAGGCGCTATAAATAAAGTTCCTCTTCTTAATCTGTCTGCTTTTTTCAGTAAAGCGTAATCTAACTCATCACAGTGAGTTACAAACACGTATGTTTTCGTCTTCAGCCTGAAGACGACTCCCGACATAAACATAGGCAACAACACAGGAGAGAGATGGAAATACTTTTCTGAATCTGTGGAGCTTTGTTGATGTTGCTAAAATTGACTGATGCGAGTTTGTTTGTGTGTGTCTCTGTGACAGCTGTGGAAACAAATTTCCCCCCCGTGGGACAATAAAGGTCTATCTGTCTATCTTGGGCAAAACCGGGTCATTTGCATTTTGAGGCAGAGGAGGTGATGTCGGCAGCTGATTAATGTAACTAATAAGGCAAGTTTATTTGTAGAGCACAATTCATACACAAGGCAATTCAAAGTGCTTCACAGATGCAGAAAATTACAAGGAAACAGATAAAATCAATCATTTAAACATCAACATAAAGTTAATCAATGACAGTAAAAGGCAAGAGTGCAGATAAAATACTTTCAGTTTTCATATGCACGGGTAAAAAGAGCTGTTTTCAGCCTGGATTTGAACCAATGGCCGCTAGCTGCTCTGCTTTATGACCGCAACACTGGAGGCCGCCATTGCTGTAGTACCTCCATATCATCGCTAGGCCCCATTGAAAAGCATTGGACTTTAGACACGTTAAAAACAACTTTAAGGCCTGGTTTCAATTTTTTTTAACACTTTCTATGGCTACATATTCCTCCTGAGATAACGCTGGGTTAGACACAAAAAAAGAAACCAGGCTGGTTTTTGAAATTTTTTTTTTTTAATCTCCCACTTAACGGAGGTCGGACTGTTAGCATTGGAGCTGCGCGAGCTACACGTCACGCAAGGGCGGAGTCTACAGTGAAGATCCCGCCCTTATGCCCTTATTAGGAACATGCTTCGTCAGAGCTGGGGAGGAGGAGTCTGTAAATCCGCCATGATTTCCCCCTCGAACGTGGTCATTGTGGTAAACGGGGAGGAGTGAGGAGGAGGAGTCTATTCTTTTTAACAGTCTATGATTTGAACATTGTCAGAGTTGAGGCCTGTCTCACATCCTCATGAAGACTGTTCCAGATTTGAGCTTTAGCCTCAGCGTGTTTAGTCCTGACTCTGGAACCACCAGGAGACCCCTCCCTGAGATGGTTCATACGGCTCTAACATGTCAGAGATGTACTTTGGTGCTAAACCATGAAAAGACTTGTAACAAGCAGAGCTGTTTTAAATTCTATTCTCTGAGTGACAGGAAGCCAGTGCAGAGACCGGAGCACTGGACTAATGTGGTGGTATTTCCTGGTTCTTGTCAGGACTGGAGCAGCAGCGTTCTGGATGTTCTGCAGCTCTAACAGCTCGTTTAGAAAGGCCAGTGAGCAGCCGTTACAGTAGTCTAACCTGCTGGAGACAAATGCATGGATGAGTCTCTCTAAGTCTGGTTTTGACACTATTCCTCTGATCTTAATGTTCTTCAGATGGTAAAAAGCTGATGATGTTATTGCTTTGATGTGGCTGTTTAAGTTCAGGTCTGAGTCCATGATTACTCACAGATTTCGAACCTGATTTTTTGGTTTCAGAGCGAGAGACTCAAGGTGACTGATAACACTTTGTCTTTGTGTCTGTGGGACAAAAACAATGATCTCAGTTTTGTCTGAGTTGGAGAAAGTTGTTTTGCATCCACAAACTGATCTGTTCGTTGCAGTGCAATAAAGTAACTTGTAATCTAATTTAGTTACTTTACTGACTACTTCATTTTAAAAGTAACTAAGTAACATTTTAAAGGAGTAATCAGGAACCTGTAGTAAGATTACTTTTGCAATTAATCTCTGGGGAAAATGTCTGTTTCTTATTTGAGTAAAAAGAAAAGTAATTTGTGACACTAGGCCTAAATCTTTAAAGGGCCTGTACCTGTTTTATTATGAAGCCACTGAATTAAAATGTTAGTTGTGTCCAAACTCAGTCCTAACTTATTTTGTATAATCCCATTTCTTCACTTTATATCCGGATTTCACGACTTGCGGCGTCACAAAACACATTTTGGGGCGACGGTGGCGCAGGTGGTAGAGCAGGTCGTCTCGTGATCGGAAGGTCATGGGTTCGAATCCAAGCTCCTGCAAATGCACACTGTCGTTGTGTCCTTGGGCAAGACACTTCACCCTACTTGCCTCCAGTGTCTGCGTACACTGGTGTATGAATTAAAGTGTGAATGGGTGAGTGGATCCTTGCTGTAAAGCGCTTTGAGTGCCTAATGTAGGTGGAAAAGCGCTATATAAGTTGAGTCCATTTACCATTTTCTTTTTTTCTTCTTCATCTTCATTTTGACGTAAGATAGATGGACTTTGTGGAAAGGTGTGATTCACGGCCTGAACAACAACAACAAAAGGTCTCACTCTAATATTTGGTTGCTGCGCCGTTAGCTTTGATTACAGTTCATCCTCTGTGTCGTTGTTTTAATGGGCTTCTGCGATGTGCAAAATCCAGCATCATATTAATCTCATATTCTCCCTTAATTCTCAATGGAGTTAAGGTCTGGACTGGAGAAAGCACCGAGGTATTTGCTGTTGGAAATGCTGAAATATTCTTAGTTTTGTGATAAATGACTTTACGCCTTCAAAAACATGAAAGTCACGTCCTTGTGGACATTGTGGACTGGTGTGATGCAACCACCTGTGCTTGAACACCATGAGATGAAGGAGATGGTGATCGACTTCAGGAGGAAGTCACTACTGCACACACCGCTGAACATCCAGGGGAGGACATCGAGGAGGTGGACAGTTTCAAGTACCTGTGTGTTCACCTCAACAATAAACTGGACCAACGCCTCCACTTTCTGAGGAGACTGAGGTCCTTCTTTTATTGCTCCATCCGAAACCAGTAAATTGGTAAGAGGTCTAACGCCAAACCGGATGTGCGTCAGCGTCCGCCATGATAAGATGCGTCCGAATTGGGCTTTCAGTTAGGAAGGAGTTAGGAAAAAGTGGCCTCCATGCTAACTATCATAGCCACTTAGCATAGGGACCTCTGATGCTAACTATCATAGCCACTTTAGCATAGGGACCTCTGATGCTAACTATCATAGCCTCTTTAGCATAGGGACCTCTGATGCTAACTATCATAGCCACTTTAGCATAGGGACCTCTGATGCTAACTATCATAGCCTCTTTAGCATAGGGACCTCTGATGCTAACTATCATAGCCACTAGCAAGGGACCAAAAAATACATGATGCTAACTATCATAGCCACTTTAGCATAGGGACCTCTGATGCTAACTACCATAGCCACTTTAGCATAGGGACCTCTGATGCTAACTCACTGGCGATTAGGAGCTATGCGCCATCCCATAAGCCACTGCGCCAATCTCCCCGCCCCCCTCGCCCCCACCCTCGAGGTGGACAGGTGCACATTTAATAATACAAATAATAATTAAAAAAAAAGATTCTGCACAAGCCAAACTTGATAAAAGTGACAAAATACATGTTGTCATCACCACAGCTCAGTCACATGGTTTTAAAGAGCCTCCTCAGTAAATGGCCTAAATGAAGCAGTTTGTGCTTTTACTTCATTTAGTAGAAACTTAAGCCACATGGCTAATTTGCATACTGTAGCTTTATGAAACAGCTGTTGAGATAAAATAAAGGGAAATGTGAAGGATCATTTGGATGTTTCTTTTTTTTCTCCTTAAATGTCTTTATTTGGACACTATGTTGTTGTTGGACAATATACAGTAGGGGGCGGTATGCGCTTTTGTTTGGCCCGCACTGAACTTTAAAGAAGAAGAAGAACAGCTGTTGGTGATGTCACTTCCCCTTCCCCTGGGTAAGGACGGTGGAATTGGGCAAATGCTGCTGAAGCTCTAGTTCACTAACTGCATAGAGATCTAACAGCTGAGCCATGAAAGGTTAATGATTAGTTGCTAGTGTTAGCACTTAGAGGCTACAATTTAAGGGTTTTGGACACAGCCTGTGACTCTGTGGCCTCTACTCTCCACTACGCTGCCGTGTGCTGGGCCCTGGGCCGCACAGAGCGGGACAAGAACAGAAGGGGCAGCTCCGTCCTGGGCTGCCCCCTGGGGGACAGGAGGGTATTAGCCAAGCTCACCTCCATCATGGACAACACCTCCCACCCACTGCACGGGACTGCTTATTGTTTATATTTCTGCCCCTTTAAGCTTTATGTTGTTACTCATTGTACATAAGATCTATTTATCTATTGAACTGTTTGCACATTTCCATTTTTATTTCTATCCTGCACACTGTTTTTCTTGAGCGCTGAATGTAACTAATGCATTTCTCCATTGTGAGATCAATAAAGGCTGATCTTATCTTATGTTACTCCTTCATAATGATTCCCTTTGATATGTTTTTATTACGACGTTCGCATTAACTTATTTATGTTTCTCATATTTCTAAGTTGTTTTATCTTTCTGTGAAGCACTTCGGTCTTCCTTGTGTTTGTTGTTAATTTGATTGATTGATATTTATGTCACGACAAAGAACTTTCACGCTCAAACAGTTACTCACAGTACTCAAGTAACGTTTTTCTCCAAGTACTTTTTAGTTGTTGTTTTGTTGTTTTGTTTTTACTGTTACTTAAGTCAATATTTTGCTGCTGCTTCGCCGCCTCTGGATCAGTCCAACTCTGCGGATGGAAAACACTGCAGGCTCTGTGTGAATGAGCTCAGTGTTAGAGACCGTTAGAGAGAGAGAAAGAGAGAGAGGGAGAGGGGGAGAGGAGGAGAGGGGGAGGGGAGAGAGGGAGAAGAGGGAGGGGGGGAGAGAGGGGGGGGGGGGGGGGGGGGGAGGAGGAGAGGGAGAGAGGGGGGGAGAGGGGGAGGGGGAGGGGGGGGGGGAGAGGGAGGAGAGGGGGAGGGAGAGAGGAGGGGGGGAGGGAGAGAGGGAGGAGGGGGGGAGAGGGGGGAGGAGGGGGGAGAGGGGAGGAGAGAGGGAGGGAGGGAGGGGGGGGAGAGAGAGGGGAGGAAGGGAGGGAGGAGAGAGGGGAGGGAGAGAGGAGAGAGAGAGAGAGGGGGAGGGAAGGGGAGGGGGGGAGAGAGAGAGGGAGAGAGAGAGAGTGAGGGAGAGAGGGGGAGAGAGGGAGAGAGAGAGAGGAGGGGAGAGAGGGGAGAGAGGGAGGGAGAGGAGAGAGAGGAGGGAGAGAGGGGAGAGAGGAGAGAGAGGGAGGGAAGGGAGGGGGAGAGAGGAGAGGAGGGGAGGGAAGGGGAGGGAAGAGAGAGAGGGGGAGAGGGAGGGAAGGGGAGGGGGGAGAGAGGAGAGAGAGAGAGTGAGGGGAGGGGGGAGAGGAGAGGGGAGAGGGGGAGAGAGAGAGGGAGAGAGGGAGGGAGGAGAGAAAGAGTGAGGGGAGAGAGGGGGAGAGGGAGGGAAGGAGGGAGAGAGAGGGGGAGAGGGAGAGAGGGGGAGAGAGGAGGGAGAGAGAGAGAGGGAGGAGGGGGAGGGAAGGGGGGGGGGAGGAGAAGGGGAGGAGAGAGAGGGAGAGAAAGAGTGAGGGGAGAGAGGGGGAGAGGGAGGGAAGGGAGGAGGGGGAGAGAGGGGGAGAGGAAGGGGAGGGGAGAGAGGGAGAGAAGAGAGGGAGAGAGGGAGAGAGAGGGGGGGAGAGGGGGAGAGGAGAGAGAGGGAGGAGAGAGGGGAGGAGAGAGAGAAGAGAGGGGAGAGAGAGGAGGGAGAGAGAGGGAGAGGGAGAGAGGGAGGGAGAGAGGAGAGAGGAGAGAGAGGGAGGAGGAGAGAGGGGGAGAGGGAGAGAGGGGGAGAGGAGAGGGAGGGAGAGGAGAGAGAGAGGGAGAGAGAGGGGAGAGGAGGGAGAGAGGGGGGAGAGGGAGAGGGAGGAGAGGGGGAGAGAGAGAGGAGAGGAGGAGAGAGGGGAGAGGAGAGAAAGAGGAGGGGAGAGAGGGGGAGAGGAGAGAGAGGGAGGAGGGGAGAGAGAGGGAGGAGAGAGGGAGAGGGAGGGAGAGAGAGAGAGGGGGAGGGAAGGGGAGGGGAGAGAGGAGAGAGAGGGGGAGAGAGGGGAGAGAGGGAGAGAGAGGGGAGGGAAGAGGGGGAGAGAGGAGAGGAGGGAGGGAGAGAGAGGAGAGGGGGGAGAGGGGAGAGAGGGAGAGGAGGGAGAGAGGGAGGAGGGAGAGAGGGGAGAGAGAAAGAGGAGGAGAGAGAGAGAGGAGAGGGGAGAGAGGAAGAGGAGGGGAGGGGAGAGGGAGAGAGGGGGAGAAGGGGAGAGAGAGAAGAGTGAGGGGAGAGAGGGAGAGAGAGGGAGGGAAGGAGGGGAGAGAGGGAGAGAGAGAGGGAGGGGAGAGAGGGGAGGGGAGAGAGGGAGGAAGGGGAGGGGGAGAGGGAGAGAGAGGAGGGAGGGGAGAGGAGAGAGAGGGGGAGAGGGAGAGAGAGAGGAGAGAGGAGAGAGAGAGAGAGAGAGAGAGAGAGAGACGGTTACTAAAGCGCGCAGTGCAAACAGACAGGAACTGTGACGTCACCGCGCCAGGGAGGGGCCAGAGCCGGAGCACAGTGCGCTATCAGCGGCCAGCACAGCGGATCTGCGGCCGGCGATAGCGGGACAGGGCCAGGGGAGGAGAGCCCCGCTTCTCCGGAGAGATGCCTCCGATGGAGCCGATGGCGTCGCCCCTGCACCGCTGACCCCCACGCGCGCCGAGGCTTTCCCCCCCAGCGGCCAGTGCGTCCGGCAGCCAGCGCCCTGACCAGGACCAAGACCCGCCGGTGAGTTCTGCTTCCTCATGGCGCCGTATCGGTGTGTCATCTGCTTCATGGCGCTGTCGCGGAACTTTCACAGCCCCGGGGAGCAGCAGCAGCAGCTCCCCGGGGCTGTGAGTGCGCACCTGGGACACGTCATGTGATGCGGCGGGACGGGAGACATTAAAACTTCGACAGCGTTACAGATACAGGACGCTACATATTCTGCAACGGAAAGTTAGGGCACGATATGGTACATTTACGCCTTAACCTCTAAACCCCCGCCTGAACCGAGCACGTTTCCCCCAGTTTGGCTTGACCCGAATCGAAAAGCTTAAAAAAGAAAAAAATCATAAAAATAGCGGCGATAACGAGAGTGAAAAAGCGACGAAAACAACAACAACAACATGAGGAAAAAGTTACGATCACTTTTGTAGGTCTCCTTTGCTTTCCAGCCGAGAAGCTTTTAGATTTGGGTAAAGCCGCACTGGAGATCTCTACCATTTATCATTTCAAAATAGAGATCCACAGATCCAGCTTTTTTGCTGCCAATACCGATATCCGATATTTACCGATACCAAGAGACTTTCTTAAAATTGTCTTTCTCTGAGTGAAAAATTAAATTGACTCTTTTCTCCATTTTAAGATCAATAAAGTCATATTTTATTGTCATGTTACAGATCAATTATCAATTATATTTATTGATACACTCTCGGATAAACATTTAACAAGGATCACTGGACTTTTCTACACTAAATATCCTTACATTATTTATTTGGCTACTTTAGGTACTTCTATCATAGTTTCTGACCCAGCTTGGATTAGTTTTCGTTAGCAAGGGGGCGACGGTGGTGCAGTTCGTAGAGCGGGTCATCTCTTGATCAGAAGGTCGTGGGTTCGAATTTGCAAATGCCCACTGTCGTTGTGTCCTTGGGCAAGACACTTCACCCTCCTTGCCTCCAGTGTCTGCGTACACTGGTGTGTGAATGAGAGAGTGAATGGGTGACTGGTTCCTCACTGTAAAGCGCTTTGGGCCTGATAAAGGTAGAAAAGCGCTGTATAAGTTGAACCATTTTACGGATGCTAACCTCGGCATTTTGCAGGACGATCAAAAATACTTTTGCGGAGGTTAAAACTAGCGATTGGCTTCTCCAGGTTCTTAGCTTTCCAAGACATACGGCATGCCCATATTCAGTTAGACTTAGGCGAGAAAAGCTGTGTTTTTAAGGCGTTGAGACCATAGACTGTTAAAAAGAATAGACAGCTCCTCCTCACTCCTCCCCGTTTACCACAATAACCACGTTCGAGGGGGAAATCATGGCGGATTTACAGGCTCCTCCTCCCCAGCTCTGACGAAGCATGTTCCTAATAAGGGCAAAAGGGCGGGATCTCACTGTAAACTCGGCCCTTGCGTGACGTGTAGCTCGCGCAGCTCCAATGCCAACAGTTCGACCTCCGTTAAGTAGGAGATTAAAAAAAATATATTTCGAAAACCAGCCTGGTTTCTATTTTTTGACTAACCCAGCGTTATCTCAGGAGGAATATGTAGCCATATTAAGTGTTGAAAAAATTGAAACCAGGCATTAAAGTTGTTTTTAACGTGTCTAAAGTCCAATGCTTTTCAATGGGGCCTAGCGGCCAAATGGAGGTACTACAGCAATGGAAGAGCAATGGCGGCCTCCAGTGTTTGCGGTCACAAAGCAGAGCAGCCAGCGGCCATTGGTTGAGACCCAAAACTGACATCGTATTCTTTCCAGTATCGGCTCCGATATCTGATACCAGTATCGGATTGGTGCATCCCTTCTTCAAAACATTTGGAAACATTAGACTATACTGAAGATTCATCAAAACGTGCAGCTGAATGAGCTTTGGACCAGACTTGTTGTATTGTCCATGAATTTGTGGCATAAA
This sequence comes from Neogobius melanostomus, assembly GCA_007210695.1. Taxonomy (NCBI): domain Eukaryota; kingdom Metazoa; phylum Chordata; class Actinopteri; order Gobiiformes; family Gobiidae; genus Neogobius; species Neogobius melanostomus. The sequence goes on from VHKM01000743.1 coordinate 523,905, forward strand.
AGATCAAGAAATGTCCATTTGTGATGCTTCTTAGTGACGTTTAACACGGGCACGATTCCTTTAATGACACGTCAAACTGGGAAACACTGGAGGATCATTTCTCTGTGTGAATCTAAAAGAGTGGGATGAAGGACAAAGAAGGACAGGTGGTCGCGGTACCTGGCGGGTCACATGAGCTTAATCTGCAGGAACAGCTGTGGGAATCATTTAGCCTGATGTATGATGAGCTAATGTGGTGGAGTCACACTGTTTTATTTACCCTTGATACTTTTACTACAATGTAATGTAACACTGTGTAATAACTAGATGGAATAATGTGTATTAGTATTGTGTAATGTAATACGACCTAAAAGCCTTAGGGTCAGGGCAGGATCTCCAGCTCTTTTTACGTTTCCACTTACTCTCGATGACTCACATTTTAGATGCATTTTCTTTTCGTTCTGAACATGATGAAGACAATAAAGTAAAGTATAAGGACAAAACTCAAACCATCCCCTTTGACATATCATCTTACAATTTCACCAGGGTTAACTAAGGTTAGCTAATGTTAGAGCTTAAAGAGCTGAGTTGATACGTACCTGTCTGGTCTTCGTGTCCGTGGAAGAGCTTGGTCGCTTCTAACTTCACCCCTGTTTGGAGCCATAGGAATAAGCTGGGGGAGGCCAAATGCTAACAACATCTTTGGTCGTTTTGCGTGATTGAGCGCACGCACAAAGACCAGACAGCACGCATCAACTCGTCTAAGCTCAGGTAAGAACAGATCTCAGAATGGAAAAACACTGGCCTGTTCCTTTTAAGTGCATACAACAGATTTTAATGCTCTTGAAAATATGACTTATTTAGATGGATTACATCAGTTGCATAGTTATCATTTTTTTTTCAGTGAAGCAGCAATTTTAATGAAGAAATGTTGGGCAGAAAAGTTATTTTTATTTGAATTTTTAAGCTGCTGACAGGAAGTGACATAAAAGAAGGAAACATTCCATAGCAGTTTGACTCATTCATTTCCCATTGACTTAACATGGTTGGCACGGCAACAGTTTAAAATTGTTTACCTTCTTCGATGTCACTTCCTGTCGGTGTCCAATAAGGAAGTGAAAACATAAACATCACAAAAATGGTCAAACTAAAGAAAACTGGGAATAATCTTTAGCACAATCTGAAATATCATCGTGTTAACTGTGTTTTAGCAAAAATTGTCTAATGTGTCGTATGCACTTTAAGGCAGGGTTCGAGTTAGGATCGTATGTCTTACAGTGTTATTGCATTATGTACCTCCAAAGTACTAATACATATTATTTCATGGTTATTTCAAGTTATTACACATTGTTACAGAGCACATTACACTGTACTAAGTAGTTTTTTTGTTTTAGTTTATTTGTTTATTTGAGCAGCAAACACTCTGCTCAAAAGGAGTGGGCCGAAGCAAGAGCTTATAAGCCCCACCCCCAAAATCAATACAATTAAAATCATCATTTCACAAGAACATAGTGGAACAACAAAGGAACAAAATAGCAACAAGGAAACAACAGCAAAACAAAATAGACCCTACACACCCACAGCTCCGACCATACCCCAAAACAGAGCAATACTGATTACGTAACAACTAATTACAAAACAACTATGATAATGCCACATACTTACAAACTATTTACAAAGAACTATAACTTACAAAACACTGTTTGAAGTGTTGTACATCAACAGAAAAGAAGCACAATTACAACAACGGTCTAGTTTCATGTACGAAGTCTAGTACAAAGCAAGTAACAAAAGGAGATCATTACATTTCTTTCAGATGTACTATGTATCAAGGGTCCATGAGGCCTTTGCTCTGCCTGATCCCGTCTGATCTCTGAAGCTAAGCAGGAAGGGCCAGGTTGGTACATGTGAGACCGTTTGGGGCACAGGGAAGCCTGGGTGAATGCAGTGGGTGGTTGGTGGTAGTCGGAGGGCCTGATTCTGCAGTCTGCCCCAGGGGTGTTTACAGACGTAGCTTAGCACCGCTGTGTGTGGAGTGAAGGAAGAACAAATCCCTCAAACTGTGTGAAGCTTTGGGCGACTTGTGCCATGGGAAAAACACTAAAGCATAATCCCACTAGCAAAACATAAAATAAGGCAAACCCACTGATCTTCCTTAAAGCAGTACTAAGTAACTCTGCCCCTAGAGGCCATAAGCGCCACTGCAGGCGTCGTAGCATGTTGTGTTTTTTACTCATTAATTGTCCGTGAGAGTAAATACTACACTGACAGAAAAGACAAAGGGACAGAGGGATATTGTTCATCCAATTACACAATGGAGATCTTTTTTTCACTCAAACTTGGCTGTAAATACTGTTTAAGCAGCGCTAGCCCGCAGTTAGCTTTGCCCGTTAGCCTGTTAGCTTCTTCTTCGTGATTCCATTAGTGTACTGGTTGCTCCGGTCCGGTGGCAGTCAAGTTGCAAATGTGGTTTTCTGGCCAGAACACCAGGGGGCGATGAAAGACCCCCAATCATCCCATTAACACTTGTATTACCCCAGAGGGACTACGGGATTTGAACCAGAAAAGTGTTACTGTGGTGTATATGTTAGTGAGGCGTCTCTCACCCAGCAGGTTTTGGGGTTTGGGGGCGTGTCTAGCCCTTACTGGTGTTCGTCCTGTTCTCCGGACATTTTTGTTGTTGGCTCGAAAGAATAAAGTTGACTCACTTGCAGCTCACTTGTGTCATCGTCTTTCTCGCCAATTGTACATCACGTCGGGTCACCAATGTGGCGAGAAAGACGGCGATACAATATATGCTTACTAATATCAGGAACAAGACACTTCATTGGTGTGTGAGTGTAGACCCGTGCTCAGAGGGGCCGATGGTGCAGTCTGTCCCAGGGCAGCTGTGGCTCCAGAGTTTGAAAATGGTTTCAAACAGAAATTCTCACCTTTAGGTTCATTGATGCAACAAAAACAGAGGGTGCAAACTTTTTAAAATGACATAGTAGTTGCAGAATTTGGTTTATTGATGACATTTCTTTAAGAGATACAGTAGATATTGACCGGTTCTGCCTGTTCTCCCGCAGTACGGCGCTGACCGTGGAGTTCAGCCGCTAACGCCGCCCTCGCTACGATCGATCTGACGTTAGTGCTGACTCTGCAGGTCGGTGACGCTGTGGGAGGCAGAGGCTGAAGCTAACGGCTGCTTTCACTGTTTCATCGTCAAACTCTGATCAAATTGAGCGTTTTAGTGAAGCCCTTTTAGAGGTAACGTCTCTGCGTGGGACGATGCTGGTGCAAAGGGGACAGAGAAGCCAGAGCCGTCTGTTTATGCAAATATCTCTTTTGTGAGCCGAGGGACAATGTTTCAGGCAAATGAGCATCAGTCGACTGAACAAACTGGAAATTACCGATGGATAAATTATAGCGTCCTTCCTCCTGAAGCCAAACAGGACGTTCCAAGTTTCCATTTAAACCTTTTGGCCTCTTTAAGTCATTGTTGAACATTCTGACCTCCACGTGCTTATCTTTGCTGCATCCTCCTTTACTTTTCACTTTTGGGGGGTCAGAAAAAAGTAGGGATGTCCCGATCCGATATTTTGACTTTTCCTGCTGGCCAATACCGATCTGATACAGTTTTTGTATCATTATATTCTTATATAATATATAGGTCATTAAAGGAGCTATACTTGAAAAAAATTTCTTTCTTTTTTTTTAGGGTGAAATTATTTTTGCCCCATAAAAGCATGTTGTAAAAGTGGTCATTTGTGGAAAATCAGCCTGATGCATAAAGTTTGCGCCGTATTATGATTTTTTTTTGTATAGTCCCTTTAAATATATTTATTAACATTATCCTATGTTAGAAGAATACATTGTAGAATAAATTGTTATTACCAATAATAGTAATAACTACTATTACTGTAGTTTAACAAATAGCTGGATTTCAGGTGACGTCACATTTTCTAAAGGCTATAATATAAAATATACAGAGATACACAGAGATCATGGACCCAGTCAATAGTTTTTGAAATTCATACATTTTCTTTTTAGATACTGTGTGAACGTGTAATGCAGTTAATAGGAATAACTGGGAGTGTGACATCATCACATTCTAGAACCTGAAAACAACCTATTGGTTTAGGTACTTGTATCGAATGATTGTATGAGTATTGTATATTTGATACTTTGTATTTGGTACTTGATATTTTGACTAAGTAGTGACTGAATGTTGGTTATTATAAAGGTTAAAATGGATATTTTACAGTTTTATAATTACAGCGTTTGAATCCCCTTCACAAAACAACAGCAGCAGCTATTATAGTTTCAGCTCAATCTGCTTCTAAAGGACATTCAGGTTCAGGGCCTGTAAAAAACATAAACACTAGGAGCACATGGATAATTAATATGTTTAAAAGTCTGTACGTACGAGAGCGCTCTCAGCGATTCTGCAGAGTCCAGCTCCTCTGTAAAAACTGCAAAGGAAACAAGGACTTTGCACGGCCATTATTATGTTTTAGCTATAGCATTTTACGATAGCATTAGCGATAGCATTAGCGATCCAGTCATTAAATCCGATCCAATCCGATAATTTCAAAAGACCTGGATCGGCTACCGATACCGATACTGAATATCGGATTAGAACATCCCTAAATAAAAAGGTTGACCCGTGTTTAGGGCTGGGTAGCCTGCTGTTAAACGAAGGTTTAGGTATGTATTAGGTATTGTATTGAATGATTGTATGACTGTTGTATATTTGGTACTTTGTATTTGACTGTACTGACTGGGCATAGCTTAAATTTACTTTGGATATTTTTTATATTCTTTCTTTTTTCGATTTACCTCTTAACCCCCGCCTTAGCCAAGTGCATTTTCTCCAGTTCAGTTTATCCAAATCTTAAAGGTCACGGCCTATTTGAAAGCTAAGACCTACAAATCACATTTTCAATACATTTTTTTCATTCTTTTCTGTTATTCATTTCTACCATTAAAGCCCCCCAGCTTTAATGGTAGAAATGTGGTAATACTTTCCCAGCCTAAATGGGTCACAAATGCTTATCCCTTTTTCATTGCCTTTTCATTGCTATTTTGAAGATTTTTTCAAGAAGCTTTTAGATTAGGTTAAAGCCAAACTGGAGAAAATGTGCTGGGTTCAGGTCGGGGTAAAGAGTGTAACGGCTGCACTAAAGTGCTAAATAAATCAATACAAAATAAAAGTATCGAAAGCAGGCACTGAAATGTTTAGGTCCCAGTGTTGATGCTGTTGGTTCAGGGACAGATTAAAGGAAGTGACTTGTTTGTTTCAGCTCAAATAAATGATACAAATATAAAAGTCTGTCTCCGCTTGTGTTCAGGAGCCCCATGTTGCCCAGGAACCTGTTCACCGGCGACTCCGACCTCCCGGGGGTGGAGTCGTACGCGGTGCCCCTCATTGGCTACAGGCCGCTGTCACCGGACGCCCCCGGCAGCCAATCGGGACAGAGCGCGGCGGAAGAGGGGAGCGCACAGGTGAGAGTCTGCGGCCGCCATTACCCAATCAACCATCACTTTCTCTCACAGTCTCGAAAACCACATGGAAGACTGCAGACGTTTGAGTTAATACAACAGATTTTCAAAATAAGAGGAAGACAGATGAAAGAGGACTTTTGGTTCTTGACTTTTAACGCTATATAGTAAATCTTTAAAGAGTAATCACAAAATACTCATAATCATCCAGTCACACCAGGCTCTACGTCTTAACCACAGAGAAAGGAGAGACAGAGCGGCCAGAGCGAGAGAGAAGAGGAAGGAAGAGGTGTGTCTTCCCTAAAACAGCCCTGGTCTGTAAATAGTCCCTTCAGCCTGAGCTGGGGCTGTTACAAAGAGAAGGAGAACAACATTTGAACTAACAACAGAAAGAAAACTGAAGGTGATGAAGTAAAACTGAAGGTGATGAAGTAAACAAATACAATCACAAACAAAGACATAGAGTTTCCTGCAAGTGTCTGAAACTGTTAGCTATAGCGCCTTCAACAGGCAAAGCATGGTTATTGACATGTTTATTTACGCTGCTCATTTGGTAACACGGGTTATAACGGGGGAGACGTGCGTGTTGTGTGAAATACTGCCGTTATTTCCTCCAGATCGAGGCTAAATGTGCTGCAATGTGATGAATATATTTAAAATATGCAACAAAGGGGCGGCCACAACTATCCAGGCTAAAGCACCAGTGGCCCTCAGCACTCATGCTTCACAGCTAGAAGGTCCCGTGTAGAGGTAACCGGGTGGGGCCTTTCTGTGTGGAGTTTGCATGTTCTCCCTGTGTCTGTGTAGATTAGCTCCGGTTTTCCCTACCACTAAAAACATGTACAATAGGGATGGATGGTGGTGGTCAAAGGACCGTTGGCACAGATGTGCCCAGTCGCACTTCTGTCAGTCTGCCCCAGAGGAAGTGTAGTTACTACCGGGTTCGCATCACAAGTCATGAGAGTGAAACGTCATAGATACAGACGGCATCGCGTCATAGAAGGGGGCGTGGCTTCACCCAGGGGGAAACAGAATCTTTTGGGAAAGACAATTTTCCACTCGTTTTAGCCATTTTCTGGTGGAATATGAACTTATTTATCACATACAAATAAAGTCAAGTGTAAATTGGGCCCATATGGATATTTTCTCACAGCAGATTGTTCAGTAGAAGCAAAAAAACGGCAGTAGTAGCTAGCGCTAGCTAGCGTTAGCATTACCATGATGCTAACACGTAGCATCATGTTGGGGTCAGCCCTATGTTCCCCGGTACATATGTTCCCCCACTTCTATTGATTAAGATTAGGCACCAGCCCACTATCCTTAAGGTTAGTGGCTAGGGCAGGGTCAGGGTTAAGCTGCTTGATATGTATGACATTTTACTCTCATGACTTGTGATTGGTTGAAGTACCAACTCACCTACGGGGGGAAAAAATCGCACCCGGGGAACATAGGACCCGGGGAACATAGGTATGCATCATGTTAGCATTCTTCATTATTTATGTATTTATGGGCTGTTGAACCACTTTGCTCCTCCCCATGTCTTTGTATCTTTAATTAGTAGAAAACTATAACAATAATTCTGCATTTGTTAAAGAAAGTTTAGATTTTTCTCCAAATTGTTTCCCCCCTTAACTGTTTTCAAACATGACCATATATGGGCGATTCCAGAGATGTCGTCTGTATCTATACGTATCAATCAGCTTAACCCTGACCCTGAGCCACTAATCTTAAGGATAGTGACAGGTGTCTAATCTAATACATCTATGTTCCCCCACTTCTATACTGACGGGGAACATAGGGCTGACTCCCCAACTACCACCGTGTGTGGAGTGAATGAAGAACAAATCTCCGACTCCGTGTGAAGAACTATGGGCGACTTGTGTCACGTGAAAAGGGCTTTACAAATAAGCTTAAATTCCATTGCACTTGGAGCTTATTCTGATGTTAGTGATGTTGTAGTTATGTCAGTTAGCTGCTAGCTAAACCTACAGGAGCCAAGCGACTCTCAGACCTCATTATTATTATTGCTATTGACTGCAGTGGCTCTGTCTCCCCCACGGCTGTGGCTCCTATTCAGTGAGGTTACATATTAGTCATGATTCTCCCGTGCAGTGGCAAAACAAAACCAAATATCAAGGCTCTGCTCAAAGCAACTAAACTCTTCTGTAGCACTTAGAGCGTAAACGTGCAGATGTTCCAGCGGCAGAAACAGCTTTTTGTGACGACGTCCGACGGCGGATCATGAAACTCTTTTTGGCTTTGAAAGAGGAAAAACTCGCAGAGCTAAAGAATATTTCTGAGGTATTACTAATGTTTATTAACCCCTTAACGCCTGAATTTATTTCCAATATATTATCAGTGTTTTTGCTTCAAGCTGATGCTAAATTAATGGAGATTGTTAATTTATCTGTAGCACATAGTACAGATATAATTTTAGGTATGTGGCTAATTAGCAACAACAGGCATAAATACAGAAGCTCACTGCTGCTGCTTTCATCACCTGATGTAGGAAAAAAAAGCACTTTAGAAAGGTGCAGACGATTTATCTATATAAAATAGACATGTCACCATTTTTTTTTCTGAGGTTTTATTATTCATTGTACATAAGTTACCTCCATTTACCATTACTTATTTGCAAATTATATTATAATTGCACATTATTTTCAGACGGTGGTACAATAAGGGATACATTTTTTTTATATATCCTTGTAAGTTATTGTTACAATGATTATAGAAATTCACTAGAATGGCATGTTCTAAAAAACGTTTTAGCGCTGTAATAGATCTAAATACTACTAAAATGTGGTCATATGGCTATTGCAGTTTTCCATTATGGCCTGACGTCACTAATTCGCGACGTACATAAATCGTCAAATCACATGAAGTTCATTCCAATAAATAATCTAAAGATGGAAACGATGAGCAGCTACATCATTTATTTTAGCACAACTCAATTGACATTTGAAGATTTCATCGAAGTTGCAGCCTCGATTTGCAGAAATGCTATTTCCGCTAAGTAGCTACCATGACCCGGATGTGGTTCCTTCTCTAACCGGTCCTACGAGAAACTAGTGCTTGCAAACGGTTCCTAGGTACGGCATGGATGTGGCAAACAGGCATCGAGGGAAAACAAGAGTTATTTTAGCCACAGTCTAAAAGAAGAGGTATGGCACTGATTAGCCACACCTGGCGTTACCTTATTAACACTTAATGAGAGCCCTTAATATAAAGCGATACCTATATTTCCCCCTCATTATAATCCACAGGAAATGTTTCAAATTGTTATCTCTACCTTTCAGCTTTCCTCCCGTTCACCTCGTCTTAAATCGAGCAGATATTCGTCCCAAAGGTTTGTGTTTCATGTGGAAAGGCCTCGTCATTACCAGGGCATTTGTGCTGGGGGCGTTGGGTGTTTGGCATTGGGAGTGTGGAAGTGTGGAAGTGTGGAAGTGTGGGAGGGGCGGTCAGAGCTGCGAGAATGAGTGAGAGCTTCCTGTGTTTGTGTGCTCTTCCTGCAGACTGCACCGGGCCGGGTTCCTTTAGCAGGAAGCGAGGAGCTCCCACAGGCTCCGCGGGCGACATCACGGGCTCAGCCTCATGTGGAACGAACGTTTTAGCCGTTTTCATGGTCATTCTTTTAAAAATGCTCCCGACACCCAGGATAATAACCCTGAGGAAGAGCAGGAATAGGGCCGAGAAAAGGCCACTATAATGATAATCCATGTGACGGCGAATACAGCAGGTTCAAGCAGCGGATAGAGATGCAAACAGACAAAAAATAGGGCACTTTATTGCGATTATCTACAGATTGCCATTACGTTCCAACTCTCACGCAGTCTCCTGCACAAGATAATGCACGAGAGAGTCATTTTAAAGACCTACGACCTGTGGAGATGTGATCGAACTAGGGATATTAAGATGAACTGGTTTTACCACGATTGTAAAAGATCAGTATGTTGAACATTAAAACACCATCTTCGAGATAATAATATGTCTGTATGTCCATGAATTTATGTACTGTATATGTCCAAATCAAGGCAATGAATTGTGTAATCCCCAATAGAGTTTTGCAAATGTTCAGAAACAAGGATGCAAACAAAAAGCAAATGCACTTCTTTACCGTAATAAACAGAAAGGAAAGCACACACACACACACACACACACACACACACACACACACACACACACACACACACACACACACACACACACACACACACACCACACACACACACACACACACACACACACACACACACACACACCACACACACACACACACACCACACACACACGATAATCAGCTGTTTAACCCATTTAGGCCTGAAACGTCTGGAAAAAATGCCTGTAAAACCGATGGGCGATTTCAGAAAAGAACCCGAAAACCTGAAGTTCCAGAAAGTTCCAGAAAAGTTCCTGAAGTTCCAGAAGTATTCAGCAATTGTGTCAACGCCGACTAAATGATTGATTTCTCAGCCTCTGTAGCAGATAGGAACACAATTCAAAAAGTATTTGAGAGCTTACACTTGTGGATTTATTTAGATACACCTTCACAAACATAAAATATGTAAAAGCAAAGTGAAATAAAGTATATAGCCCTCTTGTACTAAATATAGGCCTATATTTTTATGTTAAACCTTTGTAATTTGTCTTTGAGGTCACTTCAAAAATGTGTAGCAGCTTCTCTCTAAACCCAAAACAATATCCACTCTTTAAAACACAATTAATGAATAGTTGTATATAGAAACATGGGAAATAAATATAATAATGATTAAGCTATAAAGAAATAAAAAGCTGGTGATGGGGAAGGGCAGAGTATCCTGCTCTAAACACAGCAGGAGGAGAAAGCCCCTCCCCTTAGAAAAGCCCCTCCCTCAGAGAAAGCCCCTCCCCTCACTGCTGCTCAGCGCTGTCAGCCAGAGGAGAAGACGCAGCTCTCCTCTCCTCTCGTCCCACACTCGACTTCTCAATAAAACTCTGTGATGGAAAGAGCAGAACAACTGTTTTCTGATCGTTTTCGAGTCAAACCTTTTGATCGAATCAAACTGAACATTGCATTTACGTGTCAGCTCTATAAACGGACTGTAGCTGGGTTGCAACACCATATTACACGAAACAAAGAGTGTTGTGACGCTCCCGCGCCGCTATTCTGTTGCATTTCATTGGCTCAAAGGCCGACAATTGGTGCAAAACACCCTTATACTCGAAAATAGACGTATACACTTTCCCGGCCTCAATGGTAGAATTGCACAAGAGCGCCCCCGGCTTTAATGGTAGAAATGTGGTAATGCTTTCCCAGCCTTAATGGGTTAAGCGAGTCTCTTTAGTGTCCCGTTACATGTATTCATATTTGTACTCATCTCGTCCCTAAACAATGGCTGGACTCACTCTAAGCCGCTCCCCTCACCTGTCATCTGATAGCTTAGGGTTAGGGTTAGCAATGATTCATATCCAAATCTCAAAGCGTATTGACTGCAGAGCCTATACGTTGATACCTCATTTGAAAGCCAAGACCTTCTAGTTTCTAAATAAGTATCTGTGAGAGTGAACACACCTTACATTTGCCGTTCCTAATCCTAATCTAACCCTAACCCCATGCTCAGGGGACGGTAAGTAACAGGTTAACGTCTCTCCGTGCTCCGTGCTCGCTGCAGCAGAATGAGTGACCACAGCTACTACATTAAAAGAGAAGTGAAAGGTGTAAAGTTGATGATCAGCACATTATGGGATCGAAACAAACACATTCATCTTAAACAGTGCGGTCAGTTACAGACACTCACATTCAGAGCAAAAACAATCAACCTGATCTGTTTAATACTGTAGGTGCTCCCCCTCTGAGCAGGGAAGGGTACTGTCCTTTATGGAAGAGGTTTGTCCCAGTGGAGGAGGGAGGGGCCTGTCCCAGTCCCACCGGCTGTGGCTGGTAGTGATGGGTCGGTACAAAGAGCCGGCTCTTTTAAGTGAACGATGAGAGCCGAGTCTCACCAGTGAGCCGTTTTTGTTTTGTTTTGTAAGGTTGCATGTTTATCAAGCTCTACATGCACCGCTCTCTGCTACATTAGAGACAAATAGAGAAGTGCAATACTAAAAGAGAAAGAGAGTAGGAGAATGGGAACAACTGGAGCTAAAGTGTGGACTGCAGTGATGTCTGGAGTCTGTATTCCTCTCAGTGCGAGGCTCGAGCAGCTACAGACGGAGCAGGACCAGGGGCGGAGCCGACACGGGGGAGGGACTGGGGAGAAGCACCAAGGATTTTGACTGTAAATAAAAGAGTACATATATATACCAGCCTTAAAAGTGCGTGTGTTGCTATAATAAACAATGGCTCCAACACCTGGACAAGTCAACTTTGATTCCTGAAGACAAAACAACACCAGTATAAGCCAATATCACTTCATTATAGCAATGGAAAAACAAATATATATATTATTCTGTTCTTTTTCATTTCTTTCTTGATTACAGTTGTTTTGTGCAGGGAGTAGTCAAAAAAGCTCATTTAACAAGCCATGAATCAAAACCTATCCTAAATTTAAACTGTATTATGTAAAAACATGAAGAGCCATTTGGGAGCCAAAAGAGCCGGCTCTTTTTGGTGAGCCGATCCAAATGATCTGGTTCACCAAAAAGAGCCGAAAATCCCATCAGTAGTGGCTGGATCAGGTTCGGGCCCGCAGCACAAGCTCAGAGTTATATTATCATTAAACAAGAGAGAGACATGTGACCAGGAAGTGTGTGGTTCACTGGATTATTGGAAAGTGACATCTCAGCTTAGTGTTTCGCATTATATCATTTAAATGAGACGTAAGGGACTAGGGTGGACATTCGGACACAGCAGCTTTAGCATTAGCATCATGCTGTCGCTGTGAAGTTCCAAGAGGAAACTGACGCTGTTGAGAACAACATGACAGGGATGGACTTTATTTCAGTCATGAACGACATGTTTTATGAAGCTTTAAAGTAATGTACGTTTGTGAATAAGAGACTTCTGTGGAGGAGAGTAAAACGTCTGGTCTAGCTGCTATTGCCACTGGGGTGCACCGATACCAGTATCGGGTATCGGGCTGATACCACATGCTTGTACTCATACTCGTACTCATTCATGAGGTCCTGATACAAGAAACCGACACCACTTGAGAAAAGGAGAGAAAAGAGCAACAAACTGGAGGATTCTTTAGTGGAAATACAATATTCCACATAGAGTTGACTTTATCACAGACTACACTCCCTAAACCAGAGTCTGAGCTGGATTTAACCAGAGCTAAGTGTTGTTAGTGCTGCAGCCTGGAGTCTGCAGTGTTTACAAGATACAGGCTAATGTTGCTAACTAGCCGCTAACTCGCGGCTAACAGTTCTGGCGATTCTTACGCCGCTTTATGTCCAGGGGCTAAATTCATCTAAAAGACTAACCCAGCGACTAAAAAGTCCTCAGAAAATGCAAAATAAAGAGATACAGCATGTCCATATTGAGCGAAAATGAGCTGCAGCAAAACAATAGAAATACTGTAGCGACTGGCTAAGTTTCTATAAACACACAAACACTGTAGTGAAGGTGAAAAGAGAGCGTTTAGCTGCAGTAATACGTCACCATATCAATACTACTGTTGAGTAAAAACAGATAAATGAATAAAGCACTGGCATGAGGAGCTTTTGGACATGGGCTGTTCCGTTTATGAGGGACAGGGCAATAAAATAAAAAAAGAAAAGAAAATAAAGGCATCTGTTTAATTCTGATATAACTTCTCTTAAAAGTGTCGCCCACTTTACTCTAGGAAATGTAAATGAGTAAATTAACTCATTACTAACCAACCTGCTGTGAAAAAGTCTATAAACCGTCTATTCACTTCAAAAGTCTGTTGAAGAAAATGCCTCGTACTCGGCATCGGCAAGTACTTAAATCACAGTACTCGTACTCGTATCGGTTTTAGGAAAAGTGTTATCGGTGCAGGTTCATCATGACACAAGCAGCTCAGAGTTAGCCCTTATGTGGTTTCTTTGTTTAGCCCCAGATTTGTTTTGTTCCAGATTCAAGCTGGTTAGCGTTGTAGCTACAGTTTGGACATTTGGACAAAGTCTAAATAAGTCCTGTTTGCACAAAAGGCAGAGTGAATCAGGTCGAGCAGCTTTAATACCAGTCGGAAAAGGGGAAAAGGATTTCAATGGACGTGTAATAAACATCCAAAAGAGGCCAGTTTCTTTATAAAGAAATTCTGATGTGTGTCGGCACTGATGCAGCTCCTCTCCACGGATGAAGCAGGGTTAGTGGGTGTCGAGAGCCAGATTATGTAAGTTCAGAATGTAATCAAATGTTCAATTCTTTGTGTTATAAAACCACATTTTGCAATAGCTTCATATGCTATAATGTGGTCAATTTACTTGCAAATCTTTCCAGTATTTGTTGATCATCTATAAGTAGTGAGTAACTTCATGAATCTTATAAATCAATGGCCATGTTTTACAAAGGATGCATGAAGTGTTGAATAATGATGCAAAGTGACCAAATTTAGCTCAAACGTAGTGACAGTTCGTTACAACATGTTATTATTACACAATGACAGGGCGACGCTTCCTCCTGAAGACAGCTGGCATTTCCTTCAGTGACGGAGGATAAAACAGTTTAGATCTGATACTAATCAGATCAGACGCGTTTATATTCACTTCAGAAGAATCTGGGTTCTACATGAGCCGGAGCAGATGTGGATTCAATGTAAAAGTATTATGTCCATTCCGCATATTCACACGATGCTTGAGATCTTTCCAGGTCCAAGACAGGAAAGTGTGGATCCTGTAGGAGCTCCTGAAGTGGAGTCACAGTGCTGGTTTTTGATCTGGCCCAGGCCCGTGTTGTCTGAAGGGCGGTTTTCTCTGCTGACGGAGCCTCTCACCAGAAAACCTCACCAGAAAACCAAACAATTGATCCTGGAGCGTTGTAGAGGCCACCGTGACCGAAAGTAAAGGTGTCATACTGGCCATTCATGTAGCCGCTGGGTCAAATACGCTCAAATATCAACTTTTTTTCTGCATAACCCGTTATAGGGCACTCATTGACATACTTTGAAATAAATAATTTAAGAGTGTTATTGGGGACATAACACCAGTTTATTTCTGTTTCTATTTTTCTAGATTTTTCATTGTCATGCAGAAAATCAATGTTAGCGAAGTTTCCATATTTAGTTCAATACGAAGGTTTATATATAAAACATACAAAAGTACTTTCAGGTCTCGCTGGTGTTCAGGAGACGTTTTGTGATATTGATGTTTGAATAGGAAGAGCTTTTGTCATGTGATTGTGCTTTACAGCAGTGGGCGGGGTCAGTGGGCGGGGTCAGTCACCTCCAGTATTGTTTACTTAAAATAACCTTTGGCAACATAAAAACATAGACCTGTGGTTTATTGTTTCTTTTGTTAAGTAAATACTGTAAGTCTGAATAACAGGTGCAACGGACAAATATGGACACAACTAACTAACAACTTTAGGTTTAAGTGAACAGTATGATCAAATATGGTGCCTGCCTTTTCATGCTGTCATTTCACTTATTTCACTGCGTCCTCCAAAACCAACACACATATCATCACTGAGCACAATTATTCACCAATAAAATGAGTTTCATCAACTTACCAGGGTTAGTTTTACAGTTCTGTAAAGAAATGTACCATGAGTTTAGACTTTTTCAAACTTCAGAGAAAACAGGAAGTTGAGAGTGTGCGGTCTCTGCTGATTGGTCAAATGCCACAGAGGCGGGATCTCTTCTGATTGGCTGAGTGAGGACCACATGCTTCTTTACTTTATACTGATGTGCAGCAGGGAGGCCGTATGGAAAGTGTGCGGAAATTACCAAAAATAGTCACTTGCCTCATAAAGGGATAATATTGCACCTTTAAATGATAACATTTAGTCAGAATGTAGCTTTCACTGTAAAAAGAGCAACATAGGTTATATCTTGGTCGACGTAATACATGTACATGCATGTACAGTATATGTTATGATGCCAGTGATCATAGAGATTTGAAGTGTTAAGTAATTAATAGACACATTCATTAACTCTTGTCCTACTTTTGTAGAAGGGGGCGTGGCTTTGCTGAGGAGGAAACAGAATCTTTTGGGAAACACAACTTTTGACTCTTCTTACTCTCGAACTTATTCATCACACATACATAAAGTCAAGTCTAAATCGGGCCCATACGGATGTTTATTCACAGCAGATTGTTCAGTAGAAGTGAAAAAACAGCAGTCCTAGCTAGCGTTAGCATTAGCATTATGTTAGCATCATGTTAGCTTTCTCCGTTATTTATGTAATTATGGGCTGTTGAACCACTTTGCTGCTCCCGATGTCTGTGCATCTTTATTTAGTAGAAAACTATAGAGTTCGGGAATGTGATGTCATATCGCTAAGCATCATGGGATTAGCAGCAACTGTAAACTAATGGAGATTTTAAAACGTTAAAATACTGGAGTTATTGTTCACACTTTATTATATTTATTTTTATTTTTTATTTTGTGAAATGTATGCCAACAGCTGCAAAGATGGCGGATCTCCATGGTAACTGTGGAATTTCTCGAACTCTATTCAGAGTCTTATATTTGCTGGTGGACTGAGGGACTATAGAAGCCGCGGTGTTTACGGGACTTGGCTCCTGTTGCCACAGCGCCGGGTGTTGTGTTACCTGTGGTTGCACCTGAGCGATCCTGTTTCAGTGGGCGGGCTTAGCGCGTTGTGGGGGAGGGGCCAGGCCTGCGCCCTCTCTCTCCCTCTCTCTCCCTCTCTCTAATCTCTCTCTTCAGGTTTGTCCTTTTCCGTTCCCCTGAGCGCTGTAGACGACAACAACGAAACGGAACAGGCCAGCTCGCTGCAGCGCGGCCTCGCTGTCGCCAGACGGCCGCGAGGCCCCGGACTGCGCAGGAGGGCGCAGGAGGGCGCAGGAGGGGGCGCGGGAGGAGAGGTGAGGAGGATATGGAGGGTTTGAGTGCAGAGGGTGGGGCCGGGCAGAGGCCAGTAGCAGCTGCACATGTCCCGGCAGGTCCAGGACGAGGCCTGAGGAACTGGTTTAGGACGGAGCGCTGTTTCCATTAGGCTGCGCGGGGTTTGGGCACGAGCAACGGTCGCTGTTTCTGGCCTTGTATATAAGACGCCACTATTTACTATTTAATTGTTGTTTATTTCACATTTCCGGCCTATTTGCACACCCTGAGTGTTTCTAAGAGCTGAATGGTACATTTCTCCATTGTGAGATCTATAAAGGCTTATCTTATCTTTACGTGGCTGCGTCTGTGAGCTCGGACTTGTTGTTGACGCTGTTGCTTTTCCTGCTGACCATCAGTGTTGTGGAGAATACTTTGGGGTTGTATTTAGTTACTGAATAGACAAGTGTTAAAACTCGATTTCGATACTGACAAGAAAACACCTCAATACACAGACTGATTTTGATACTACGGCAAAAAAACAAACAAAAAAACCTTTAAAATATGCGGCTACTTTCCCCCACGCTTTGAACCTCGCGGCTTATACAACGATGCAGCTAATTTTGTATTGTTGTGGTCATACTGAATATTCTGTCATGTTATCAATAACAATGCACCTACATTTGATTGATTGATTGGATTTATTTGAGTGATTTTTACAACATTATTACAGTGCAGAAAACAAACAAAGCAACAACAACAAAAAACTCAAAAGGAGCCGAAGCAAGAAAGCTTATAAGTGCCGACCCCCATATTCAAGATTAATTTACAATCCGGATACACTGATACAACATCTCATGTTACAAACAATACAACACTTTACATTACTAATTCCTGAATTACTTATTTTTATTTACAATTTTTACTTTTTTTCTTTTACTTATTCCTCATTCCCGTTCACATAATAACCATATTCAATCATTACTTCTAAACACCAGTCACCATTCTATTAATTGACTATTAATTTAGTTATAATAAGTATTACATAATCAACACGACCCATTATTATTGTCATTCCCATTTCCACTGTAAAATATTAGTTGTGATTGTTTTATTGTTTTTTGTTGTTTGCCTTGTTTAGTGAGGTGCCTTAAAAAGCCAGGGTGTAATATGGCCAGTAGGTAGAGGGCAGTAGCCCCCCACCAGCAAGCCCTCACCCTGCTGCCCTAACTAGCTGTTGTTGTGAGGCAGTTCTGAGCCCTATACTGGGGGGTGTGTGAGTATGGTGTATTTAATGTGAGTGTGTCCAAAAACACTTGGTTATTTCTAATGAAAGAACTCCAAACCCAAAGGTAAAGAGATGATGGAGACTCGTCTGCACAATAACTGGGACAGATGCAAACCTTATTGCTACTATTCCTCTAAATGTACCTCTGCACAGCGGAGCGAGGGCAGCAGGATGCCCTTCCCGCGCTGTAACATGGCTTTGGAGGAAAATAAATGCAGTTAAATCTCTCACTGCTGAAAGTGCGGATTAAATTCACCACAGACCCAGCTCTCAGCAGAGGTGGAAGAAGTACTCGATATCCTTACTTAAGTAAAAGTGTAGACAGTAAAAGTATCTGATAACATTTTTACTTAAGTAAAAGTATAAAAGTATGCATTGTAAAATGTACTTCATGAGTAAAAAGTAAAAGTATGTAAGAGTTTAATGTGCAAGATTTTTTAAATAATTTGAATCAAACCAGGGCTAAACAAGTAAACTGCTGACTCAGGTCAAAAACAGGAAGTAAACCAGGTCTAAACCAGGTCTAAACCAGGTCTAAACCAGGTCTAAAGGAGTAAACTACTTAACCAGGTCTAAACTGAGACTAAACCAGTTCATCGTAGAGAGGTCACTTTGAAAATAAAATACGTTTAACCCAATTAAAAAATATAGTGAAGTTAAAGTAAAAGGTATTCATCATAAAATGTACTTAAGTAAAGTCAAAGTACCTAAAATGTGTACTTTTTACTTACCAGTTATTGTGTTTATAACCTTGTTACGGGTTATTTTGACCCAGACACTAAACTGCCTGAGCTTCTGTTTTGTCTCCGTGTACTGGGCTCTAATAACTGTATCCTTCTGTGTGAAGCTCTGTGACTTCCACTCGCTGTGAGAGACATGGAGGAGCTCTGAAAGCAGCAGGTCATCACTTTGTGCTCTTCTGATTGTTGCTCTTGTTAATAAATCACGATCCGCTACTCTCCGGGAGTTTTTGTACGAATGTAAACTTCCACACTTTCCACCTCTGGCTCTCAGGAAACTCCCTATTCAAGTTCGCACGATAGTCCGGAAAGTACGGTGTATACAGCGCCTTGCGAAAGTACTAATACACCTTGAACTGTTGCACATTGTGTCATGTTTACAGCCCTAAAGCAAAATGATACATGATTCTGTTATTTTTCAAATACTTTGTGGAACCCCCTTTCGCTGCAATAACAGCAGCAAGTCTTCTGGGGTATGACTCTACAAGGTTTGCACATGTAGAGACATTTTAGCCCATTCCTCTTTACAAAACAACTCAAGCTCTGTCACATTAGAAGGAGAGCGTTTGTGAACAGCAGTTTTCAGGTCTTTCTACAGATTTTCAATAGGATTTAGGTCAGGACTTTGACTGGGCCATTCTAACACATTAATATGTTTGTTTTTAAACCATTCCATTGTAGATTTAGCTTTGTGTTTAGGGTCATTGTCCTGCTGGAAGGTGAATCTCCGCCCCAGCCTCAATTCTCTTGCTGACTCCAGCAGGTTTTCTCCAAAATGTCTCTGTATTTGGCTCCATCCATCTTCCCAACTATTCTTACAATCTTCCCAGTCCCCGCTGAGGAAAAGCAGCCCCATAGCATGATGCTCCCCCACCATATTTGACATGCACGCCCCACTTTTCACTTTTCTATTTTTTGAAAAATAACAGAATCATGTATCATTTTGCTTTCACTTCACAGTTGTCTGTTACTTGTGTGTGAACTTTCAGTAAAAAATTCAAAATAAATCTTTATGTTTATGGTTGTAAACATGACACAATGTGCAAAAGTTCAAGGTGTATTAGTACTTTCGCAAGGCACTGTATATACAGCGCTATATCTGCTGTAGTAAACGTTTGTTTCTTTTTGCATCTGTATTATCTACATTACAGAATATCATGTTTTCCAGATGTGTAACATCATTGCCCCCGGTTTGTTTGTGTCCATGTGGTTTTTATTTGGTAAAGTGGGGATTTCGATGTCATAAAAAAAAAAGGTCTTTTATCACTGATTAGCGTTATTAGCTAACCGTTTAGCTGGCGATAAAAGAACAAATCAGCTGATTTCCACGTCAGGTGCAGAAGTCGGGAAGCTCGACAGTTCCAGAGAACCACACGAACATTACTTTATTTGGTTTAACCATGTTCTTGAACTTTTTCTCTCTTATTTTCTTTCCTGCAATGTCAGCTGTAATATTCATAATCATTATAATTCACAGGTCGTTTTGAGCTTTTCTTTGTTAGTAATGTTTTGCAATAAGAAGCTGAAATGTAATGAGTGAGTGCTGCCTTTGATTATAGGAAAGTAACTGCATTCTATTACTCTCACATAAAAGAGTAACCGGGATACAGTTACTCACAAGGAAGACTCCTTTGCTGCCCCTTAAAAAAGAGGTTTTTAATCTCAGTGGGACTTTGCTGGTTTACTTTGCTGTCGACGGAGAAACGAGTGTGAAGAAAGTGTGTTTCTATGACTGACTCTGTGTGCGTTTCCACAGGCGGACTCACCCATGAAGACCACCTGGTACTGCCCCCTGGACCTGGTACGTCCCACACGCTCACTCTTCACTACACAGGGTTTCATTTGACAGACACTAAATCTAAAGTGAAAACAGCTTTTCAGAGCGTTTTACCAAGTTGCAATATTGTTCTCTCATCAAAAGAAGTAAAACCACTCGGCTTCACTACAGCCACAAAAACCAGGAAGTGAACGTATATATTTAGTTTCAGCGGTTTAAGATGAATATTGCAGTTTCGAAACCAACAAAGTGTATGATAGTGATAACAGGGTTCCTGCTGGGTCTTGAAAAGGCTTTTAAAAAATGTCTTGAATTTGATTGTGTTCGGAAAACCTGGTAGAACATGTTAACGCCCCACAGAAAGGCCCTGAATGAGTGGGTGTGGGTTTAGGTCTTAAAGCAGAAGTAAGTAACGTGTTTGCCTTAATAAATCCTTCCGTAGTCCCACTGGGGGTAATACAAGTGTTAATGGGATGATTGGGGGTCTTTCATCTCCCCTGGTGTCTCTGACCAGAAAACCACTATTGTAACTTCGCTGCCTCCGGGTCGGAGTCACCAATACACACTAATGGAATCACGAAGAAGCAGCTAACAGGCTAACGGGCAAAGCTAACTGCGGGCTTGCGCCACTTAAACAGTATTTACAGCCAAGTTTGAGTGAAAAAAATGATCTCCATTGTGTAATTGGATGAACAATATCCCTCTGTCCCTTTGTCTTTTCTGTCAGCGTAATATTTACTCTCACGGGGAATTAATGAGTAAAAAACACAACATGCTACGACGCCTGCAGTGGCGCTTATGGCCTCTAGGGGCATGAGTTACTTAGTACTGCTTTAAATGTGAAGCTTCCAGTGGTGGAAAGTAACAAAGTAAAAAGTACAAATTATAGGTACTTTTACTTAAAGTGCATATGACAGATTAGACACCATTTTTGCTAAAACACAGTTAACACGATTATATTTAAGATTTTGCTAAAGATTATTCCCAGTTTTCTTTAGTTTGACCATTTTTGTGATGTTTATGTTTTCACTTCCTTATTGGACACCGACAGGAAGTGACATCGAAGAAGGTAAACAATTTTAAACTGTTGCCGTGCAACCATGTTAAGTCAATGGGAAATGAATGAGTCAAACTGCTATGGAATGTTTCCTTCTTTTATGTCACTTCCTGTCAGCAGCTTAAACATTCAAATAAAAATAACTTTTCTGCCCAACATTTCTTCATTAAAATTGCTGCTTCACTGAAAAAATGATAATTATGCAACTGATGTAATCCATCTAAATAAGTCATATTTTCAAGAGCATTAAAATCTGTCATATGCACTTTAAGTAAATTTATTATGATGAATACTTTTTACTTTTACTTCACTACATTTTAGAGCCTGTATCTGTACTTTCTACTCCACTACATTTTTAAATTGGGTTAAAAGTAAAAGTATTTTATTTTCAAAGTGACCTCTTTACGATGAACTGGTTTAGTCCCAGTTTAGACCTGGTTTAGTGGTTTACTCTTTTAGACCTGGTTTGATTCAAATGATTTTTGAAAAATCCTGCACATTAAACTCTTACATACTTTTATTTTTTACAATGCATACTTTTGTACTTTTACTTAAGTAAGAATATCAGTACTTCTTCCACCACTGGAAGCTTCTCTGACGAGTCATTTATAATAATCAATGATGTGCGAGTTTAATGTTTGGTTTATAACGAGGCCCCAGTGCGCGGAGTTTTAACTTGAGTGAACTGAATCGATGGTGAGTGTGGTATATTAATAGGGAAACTCTCAGCCCATTATTTAGAATAATAAATGATTGTAAATGTTATTAAAACAATTTATTATACGGCTCTTCAGAATGCAAGTAGAACGCTTCATTGACTTGAATGTAATTTTCCAACGTTCTATCCGGTCATTATTTTCTGATAGAAGACCTCTGAAAAAAATAATGACCGCTGCCAATGGCAACGGAGTTTGTGCTTGTAACACAGGTCTTTCATATCAGTGTTAGAGACACGATCTCTGTCCCCGTCCATAAGAGAGAAGTTGGGAGAATCGCTTGTGAAGTTAACGGGAGTCCGACTTTCAACTGCACCTTACACTAAGTAGCTAGGTTAGCAATAAGTAGCTAGCCTTGCTGCTACTAGCCTAGCCACACTGCCTGGAAATCATTGAATAAACCTTTCGGCCTTCATAAAAGTGTATGAACTTTATTTGTGTGTTCAGTTGGCAAACAGCCGTATAATAAGCGGGATAATGTAGAGAACGCCGGTCATTATCGGTAAAATAAGTACCTTCAGAGCGAAACAAGACCCCTCCAGTTCGCCCTGTCGGTACTTATTTTCCTGATAATGACCAGCGTTCTATACATTATCCCTTACCTAATACACAGATACACCTACACTACAGAAACTAAATATCAAGCATCAGTTTACAGTAAGAATTGACCATATTAATCTAGTCATTTAGTCATTTTTCCTGATCTGACCAAGGCTACTTTGCTTATTTGAGGACATTTCTCGCTGGTTCTGAGGTTAATCTCACTTGAAATAAGAAAGTGAAACTGCCAATGGGACAAGTGATATTTTCTTACCCCATTGGAAAGAAATGAATCTGGAATAAAGACCAAATGTATTGAAACGAGTTAGAAACAACTCAGAACATGTGAAATAATTTAGGGTAAATGCCCAACTACATCTAGGCCACTGAAATGATGTTCAAATTGAAACATTTAAACTAATCTGGTTATTTATTTTTTGCAGTGTATGTACATTTCACAAATTTCCTCCCTAAAAGGTTTGCTTTTTCGGTTCTAAACAGTAAGTCTGTTTTGTTTTAATTATTTCAAATATAAGTTTGACTTAAATGTACATCAAATGAGAGTCTTTTACAGTATGTGCTAGTGATGGGATTTACGGCTCTTTTCTGGGAGCCGAGTCTTTGGGATCCGTTCATTTCAAAGAGTCGTTTAAAAGAATGGAGCTTTTTTAAATAAAATGTCAAAAACTCCAGCCAGAAATGTCACAATATCTAAGACGCCATCGCAAAAAAGGCACATTTTTAATATTTACGCTTTGAAAAACGTGTTTGTGAATCAAATCTAATAAAAGAGGTTCAAGGTTCAACTTTATTACTGTCCAGAAGGAAATTATAATGCAGCAGGCTGGAACTGTCTGACTTATCATTTTCAGTGAATTTAGCTTTGACTTTAAATGACTTGCCTCTACCTGGATTGCATAGATATGGTCAGGAAATGATTCTGTTGCTCTGACACAAGCAACCTTGAAATGCTCAAAACAAGACAGACATGAGATTTTATCTTCTCAGTACCGGGGGAGAGAGACTCACAGGCTCTTCGCCCGTCTCTGTTCAACTCCCACCGATTCAGTTCTTTCGCTTGGCTTTATTGAGATATCACCCCACCACACACTTCAAACACATCACAAGAGTACATCACATCACAGGGACTAATAAGTAACTCCTCCTTCCTGAGCCCAGGATAAGGGGAAAGATCGTCTGACTGGCCATCAGCCCTTCTTCCCAGGGGGGGGTTTAATGACTCTCATAAACATGGTTTTACATCTTTATAACCCAAACTGAGATTAACAAAACAGGTTTTCCTCTTAATCATTTACCCGTGGAGGGCATCTGGCTTGGCTTTAGCAAGCCACTTTTATAAATGATCCCTGGACTTACACACTGAAAATGGGTCAAAGATCTGTCAGTGACTTCATTTACATTTAAATAAACAAGAAAACACAGTCCTGTTTAAAAGGAATAAATCAACCCCAAATTAATCTTCTTTATAATTATAAAACTATCATTAAAAGTAATGTATTTGTGTGACAGTGTTTGGTCCAAGTGCTTAAAACTGTAGTGCTGCCCCCTGCTGGTCTGACTGAATTCTTGATCATTATTGGCCTCTATTGACTGAAAACAGTGGAGCACTGCTGCCTCATTAATATGCATGACGTTGCTCATTAATATGTATGACGTCATTAAAAGTATCGATATCTGAATAAAACGTATCGTCCCTCAAAATATCGCAATATATCGGAAAATCGATATATTGTCACACTTCTATTCTTCACTGCGCAGAGCCCGGCTGCAGGGCATCAGGTTTAACTGTGCTGTTGTCTCATTGCCAGTCGACGGTGGTGGAGGAGGAGGAGGATGGCATCATCTACTCGGTGGTGGAGAGGAAGCAGCAGAGCGCCCCCACAGCCCCCTGGTAAGACCTGCCCCTGTTTTTCATTTTATAAAGTCCCAGTTTTGATAGGGATCCTTTACCAGTGGAGCGAGACTATGGCACAGGCTCGATTGTTCGGTTTTAGGAGGAGGTGTGAGTCTTTATAAACCTTCATGCACTGCCTTTAAGTGTTGTTTCTTTGTGCAGACCAGTGCCAGGTCTCACATGGTGACGGCCGGTACTGATGAGAAGCTGGTGCTCCACCTGCTCCACTGCTTCACCACCGGAGACTCGTCCTTCATCGCCATCTTCCTCTGCACCTACCGCTCCTTCATCTCCACTCACAGAGTCCTGGACATCCTCACGGCCCGGTACCGCCTCACTGACCGCACACATGTATCACTGAGACTAGTGCAGACATGTGTTATGCTACGTGAAGGGGAGGGAGGTGTTCTGAGAAAAATAACTAAGAGACAATTGTTTAATGGGTCCAGTTATTATGAAACCGTTTACATCTTTGGGCAGAGTAAGTTCTTGTTGTAGTTCCCCTGTGTGACGGTGTGTTGTGTGCAGGCTGGAGGACCCCCCAGGCGGTGAGAACAGCCCCATCAGACAGGCCTTCGACAAGTGAGTGTCAGCCCCATACACACTGCACACAGGAGAACAGCAGCATGAACATAATGATCATCGCTCTGTGCTGTCAGGACAGTGAGCAGCGTCTTCAGCACCTGGCTGACCGAGTATCCCGAGGACTTCTCAGGTCTGCAGGAGCCGTCCGCCTGCTGCGCCTGGCCCCTCTGCTGCCGGCCCCGGAGCTGAGGGCCCGACTCCTGCAGTTGGCTGAGGATCTGAGCGAGAGGAGCCTGCTGCCCCCACACGCCCAGGTACGAGTCACACTGCAGCGGACAGACGCGAGGAGACTGAGGACATCATTTAAGTTAATTATCTACTTGTCCAAACCTCTGATTACGATTCCTACGGCTAAACATGTCCATGTTCCACAGAGGACACCGCTAAGAGCCCATCGCCGGACGACGACAAGTTTGAGCCCACCCTGATCCTGGCCTTCACCAACGCGGTCGTCGCCGAGCAGCTGACCCGCATCGAGACCGTGAGTCTGCTGCTAACAGCTAATGCTAACCTGATGGGCTTTCACAAACCTCTGATGAACTGTTTCTGTCTGAGCTGCTCAAAGCGACACAGAAACACCGCTCTGCTTCCTTTTGGACGTCACAAACTATCATCAGTGCATTATTCAACTGCTACTGATCACAAGTGCATCATCATTTGTAAGATGTGGTTGTTTTGTTTCTTATCTGTTACTCATATTTGGTCAATGAAAATTTAAGCCATTTCAGACATTTTTATTTTTCTACTTTTTCTACAACAAAAATTCACCACAGTGACTCTCCTCGAGTAATTTGTTTATTTATGTATTTGTTTATTTGAGCAGCCAACACTCTGCTCAAAGGAGTGGGCCAAAGCAAAAGCTTATAAGCCCCACCCCCAAAATCAATACAATTAAAATCATCATTTCACAAGAACATAGTGGAACAACAAAGGAACAAAACAGCAACAAGGAAACAACAGCAAAACAAAATAGACCCTACACACCCGCAGCATCCGACCATACCCCAAAACAGAGCAATACTGATTACGTAAAACTAATTACAAAACAACTATGATAATGCTACACACTTACAAACTATCTACAAAGAACTATAACTTACAAAACACTGTTTGAAGTGTTCGTACATCAACAGAAAGAAGCACAATTACAACAATGGTCTAGTTTCATGTACGAAGTCTAGTACAAAGCAAGTAACAAAAGGAGATCATTACATTTCTTTCAGATGGTTACCATGGTAACATTGTTAGCATTACCAAAAGTCACTAGTTTTATGTTAAAAGACAGATTAATATACATATTATACTCAGTGAATATTATTATGTACATTTATTATGTAAGCCCTACACAGTGTAGTGCGTTACAAAGCCAGGTGTAGAGCGGGCCAGTTGTAGAGGGCAGTAGCTCCTCATCAACAAACCCCTACACAGCTGCCCTAACTAGCTGATTTTGTAGATGATGTTCCTATGCTGTGGTGCGTTAAAAGACGAGGATTACGCGGATCCCTCTCAACAGATCCATAGCTCGCCTACCCTAATTCTCTCTTTGTAATTTTGAGCAATAGAATGACAACCGATGAGAGCAACAACATTCTTCCTTAATTAATAAAAAGCAATTTGATCCTATTGCGCCCCCTAGTGGCAACTCATTTCTTCTTACTACTTACTTCTTCTACTTTGCAAAAATGTTTTGCTTGAATTTATATTTGAACAGGCTGATGTTTGAACCTCATTTCATCTCCATCTCCAATTTATTCCACCATTGTTCCCTCGTGTCTCCTCGTCCTCCTCTGATGACCTGACTCTGTGTCTCTGGGCAGAAGCTGTTCATGCGCCTGGTGCCCTACCACTGCCTGGGCTCGCTGTGGTCCCAGCGGGATAAGAAGGGCCGCGAGGGCCAGTGCTGGTCGGTGCGGGCCACGGTCCGACAGTTCAACAGACTGGCCACCACCGTGTTGGCCTCCTGCCTGTGGGACACGCGTCTGCGCAGCTACCAGAGGGCGCGCCTGCTGGAGAAGTGGATCAGCGTGGCGGTGGTGTGTTGTGTGTGTGTGTGTGTGTGTGTGTGTGTGGTGTGTGTGTATGTGTGTGTGTGCGCGCGTGTGTGTGTGTGTGGGGGTGTAAAGCTCACGATTATTACCTTAAAAACCACAGCGCTCTTTACCTCCCGTGTGTGTGTGTGGCAGGAGTGCCGCGCGAGGAAGAACTTCTCCTCGCTGTACGCCATCGTGTCGGCGCTGCAGAGCAACCCCATCCACAGACTGAGGAGGACTGGCAGCACACTGACAGGTGGGCCTTTGGGCAAGACACTTCACCCCCCCTCCTCTGTGAATGTGTGGTTTGGTGCATTAGAGCCATAGACCGTTAAAAAGAATGACAGCTCCTCCTCACTCCTCCCCGTTTACCATAATGACCACGCTCGAGGGGGAAATCATGGCGGATTTACAGACTCCTCCTCCCAGCTCTGACGAAGCATGTTCTAATAAGGGCATAAGGGCGGGATCTTCACTGTAGACTCCGCCCTTGCGTGACGTGTAGCTCGCGCAGCTCCAATGCTAACAGTCCGACCTCCGTTAAGTAGGAGATTAAAAAAATAAATTTATTTCGAAAACCAGCCTGGTTTGTTTTTTTGTGACTAACCCAGCGTTATCTCAGGAGGAATATGTAGCCGTAGAAAGTGTTAAAAAATTGAAACCAGGCGTTAAGTTGTTTTTAACGTGTCTAAAGTCCAATGCTTTTCAATGGGGGCCTAGCGATGATATGGAGGTACTACAGCAATGGCGGCCTCCAGTGTTGCGGTCATAAAGCAGAGCAGCTAGCGGCCATTGGTTAGAGCTGGTTGAAAAGATAGTCTCTCTTCACGCGAGTGCGATCTCTGGACGCCGCAGTCCTTCCTCTCGCTATTTTCCATAATAGTCTAGTACGAAAATCTGAAATTGTAACTTTTGTGGTAAACCGCTCTTCCAAATTTATTTAAATGAATTTTGCAGTTTAGAAAAGCCTTATCTCATGTAAAATCTAAGCAGCTACTATTTTCATTATTTCATACAATCTCAGGTATGATAACAGACCTCTTGTGAATGTGTGTTTTTTGTTTTGTTTGTTCTTTCTCATGTTGTGCTACCGTTGTACACTTTTGTCATTTAATTTGTACCTTTGCTCAGTCTTATGCAAGTATACAATGCGTAAATGTTGTAATACGGTTTGTAATGCCATATTGATTGAAAATAAATATACACAAAAATATATATACTTTATGCACAATTGGAAATATACACCAACAATTAAAAAAAATAAAAATAAAATAAAAAACTTTTGTGGTTCCGGAATGTTAGGGCTTGGTTTTTATGTTAATATAAGATGTTGGGAACATATTTCATGAATATGCCACTCGCGTATCGCCTTTTAATGGAAGAAATAAGAAGAGAATGTTTACCAAAAAGTCGCACCTTCTGTCATATACTATCTGTCAGATAAAATGAAATATCAAATTTGCACTGTATGTGTAGTTTGACATTATGTCCCTCACAGGAAATCTTTGCTTTATAGGTTTAAAACAATTCATACACAAGGCAATTCAAAGTGCTTCAGAGTTGCATAAATTACAAGAAACAGATCAAATCAATCAATAAACATCAACATAAAGTTAATCAATGACAGTTAAAGGCAAGAGTGCAGATCAAATACTTTCAGTTTTCATATGCACGGGTAAAAAGAGCTGTTTTCAGCCTGGATTTGAACATTGTCAGAGTTGAGGCCTGTCTCACATCCTCATGAAGACTGTTCCAGATAAACAAATTAGGGCTGTGTCCGAATGTCCACACTATTCCCTATATAGTGACTATATAGTGGACACGCATGTTGTAGGGGTGTCCACCAAATGTCCAGAGAGAAAAAGTAGTGCACTCAAATTTCCCACAATGCATTCTGAAAAGTAGTGAGCAGCGGTGGTCACTAAACGGGTCATATAGCCCACAATGCATTGCGAGAGTCGGAGAAGAACGGCCGACAGTAACAGGTCTTTGAACTAAACAACACGATGAATGAAATCAGCTGTTTCAATCGTGTGTTGTGTATTTATCATGAATAAATGACTTAAATATAAACGGTTACAGTGAAAATGCTAACGTTAGCTGCTAACCTTTAGCTCGAGCTGTTAAATGACCGATAGCTTCCTCTCGAATAATCCAACCATTCATGTAAATCCATGTTAAATAAACGTATCTGACTCGTATTTATCCATAATTAGTCCCTGTCTCATGAGTTTGGTCTTTATCGCAGAAATACATTTTTCCCAGAGTTTATTGAACTTTTAGCAGATGTAGTCACTCATTCTGCTGGCGCTTCGGACACCGGGCTCTGACCGACTTTCTGTCTTTGAGCTAACGCTAGAGTGATTTTTTTTTAATAGTTTTAGTTTTAATTTAAATGTCAAATAAAACGCCTGTAAAGTGCCAAACAGTCGTTCTGTTTTATAAAATATACCTTTGTAACAATAAATAAATTCAGCTGCAGCGCGCGTGACGTCACGCAGCTCGGAGAAGTAGTGGCTTCTGTCCGAATCGCCAACAGAATCAGTGCCTATATAGTCTACTATATAGTGCGGGCCTATGTAGTGAATGAGGGGTTAGGGACTAGGGTGGACATTCGGACACAGCCATTGTCAGTTTTTTCATAGTGGAAACAAGATGGCCGCCGTAACTGACTGGCTGGTACTCGGTTCAATTGTTGTATCTTCATAATTATGCCAGATTTTCTGAAAAAATGTACACTGTATATAGACTATATCAACCTCATGTATATTCATGAAATATGTTCCAACATCTTATAGTAACATAAAACAGGTTGCCAACCCTAACATTCCGGAACCGCAAAAGTGTTAACGGAGATTTGTTTACTGGACTATAAGGGTCAGCGATGTCTGTCAGTGATGTCTGAGTGAGTCACTGTTACGTGTTACGGCGAGTATCAAAAAACAACACCACAAAAAGTAAACATCTAGAAAGTACTGTATTTATACTAAGACAGGCCCATTATTTATTTAGCTGCTTGTTTAAAATCTTGTTGCTATTTTTAATTTTAATTTAGTGTTAGCCGTTAGCTTCAAGACAAAACACTGTGATGAGCAGGAAGTTTCTCACTGCCTGCCTGTAATCCGAGATGTTTCTTTATGTGGACAAGACACAGCTAGACTTTGCTACATACATATCTACATGTCTATTCTGCTGATAGTTGCGAGTACTGACTGAAACAATATATGAAACATGTATGAAACAATCTTTGTGCATTTGGCAGAATGACTCTTACACCGTCCTGTTTGTGTCTGTGCTGTTGTTGACAGAGACTCCGTGAGAAGTACGAAGAGCTGGCAGACATTTTCTCCGACAAGGACAACTACGCCCAGAGCCGAGAGCTTCTCAAAGAGGTGAGGAGTGTGGGGTCAGAGTGGAGGGTGTGTGGTCAGAGTGAGGAGTGTGGGGTCAAGTGAGGAGTGTGGGTTAGAGTGAGGATTGGTGTGGTTAGAGGAGGAGTGTGGGGTTTAAGTGAGGATGTGTGGTTTAGAGTGAGGAGTGGGGTCAGAGTAGAGGAGTTGTTTGTTAGAGGAGATGTTGTGGTTAGAGTAGGAGGAGTGTGGGGTCCGAGTGAGGAGTTGGGGTTAGAGTGAGGAGTGTGGGGTTATGAGTGAGGATGTGGATCAAGAGTGAGAGTGTGTGGTTAAGAGTGAGGATGGGTTGGTTATGAGTGAGGAGGTGGGGTCAGAGTGAGGAGTGGTGGTTAGAGTGAGGAGGTGTGGGGTTAGAGTGAGGGAATGTGGGGTTAGAGTGAGGAGTGGTGGGGATTAGAGTGAGGAGTGTGGGTCAGGTGAGGAGTGTTGGGTTAATGAGGAGTGGTGTGGTTAGAGTGAGGAGTGTGGGTCAGAGTGAAGGAGTGGTGGTTAGGAGGTGAGGAGTGTGGTTAGGTGAGAGTGTGGGGATATGAGTGAGGAGTGTTGGTGTCAGAGTGAGGAGTGTGTGGTTAGAGGTGAGGATGTGGTTAGAGTGAGGAGTGTGGGGATAGAGTGAGGAGTGTGTGGTTCAGAGTGAGGAGTGTGGGGGTTAGAAGTGAGGAGTGTGTGGTTAGAGTGAAGGAGTGTGTGGTTAGAGTGAGGAGTGGGGGTCAGAGTGAGGAGTGTGTGGTTCAGAGTAGGAGTGTGGTTAGAGTGAGGAGTGGTGGTTAGAGTGAGGATGTGGGGTCAGAGTGAGGATGTGTGGTTAGAGTGAGGAGTGTGGTTTAGAGTGAGGAGTGTGGTTAGAGTGAAGGAGTGTGGGGTCGAAGTGGGAGTGTGGGGTACAGAGTGAAGGAGTGTGGGGATAGAGTGAGGAGTGTGGGGTCAGAGTGAGGAGTGTGTGTTAGATGAGGATGGGGTTAGAGTGAGGAGTGGTGTGGTTAGAGTGAGGAGTGTGGGATCAGAGGTGAGGAGTGTGTGGTTAGAGTGAGAGTGTGGGGTCAGAGTGAGAGTGTGGTGGTTAGAGTGAGGAGTGTGGTAGAGTGAGGAGTGTGGTTCAGAGGTTTGAGGAGTGTGGGGTCAGAGGCGGAGTGTGGGTTAGAGTGAGGAGTGTGGGGGTTAGAGTGAGGAGTTGTGGTCAGAGTGAGGGATGTGTGGTTAGAGTGAGGAGTGGTGTGGTTAGAGTGAGGAGTGTGGGGTTAGAGGAGGGTGGTGGGGCAGAGTTGAGATGTGGGGTCAGAGTTGAGGAGTGGTGGGGATAGAGTGAGGAGTGTGTGGTTAGAGTGAGGAGTGGTTAGAGTGAGGAGTGTTGGTTAAGAGTGAGGAGTGTGGGATAGAGTGAAGGAGTGGGTTAGAGTGAGGAAGTGTGGTAGAGTGAGGAGTGTGGGGTCAGAGTGAGGAGTGTGGGGTCAGAGTGAGGAGTGTGGGATAGAGTGAGGAGTGTGGGTCAGAGTGGAGGATGTGTGGTTAGAGTGAGGAGTGTGTGTTAGAGTGAGGAGTGTGTGGTTAGAGTGGAGGAGTGGTGGGATCAGAGTGAGATGTGGTGGTTTTAGAAGTGAGGAGTGGGGGTTAGAGTGAGGAGTGTGGGGTTAGAGTGAGGAGTGTGGATAGAAGTGAGGAGTGTGGGGTCAGAGTTGAGGAGTGTGTGGTTAGAGTGAAGGAGTGTGTGGTTAGAGTGAGGAGTGGGGGTCAGAGTGAGGAGTGTGTGGTTCAGAGTAGGAGTGTGGTTAGAGTGAGGAGTGTGGGATAGAAGTGATGAGTGTGGGGATAGAGTAGGAGTGTGTGGTTAGATGAGGATGGTGGTTAGAAGTGAGGAGTGTGGGGATAGAGTGGAGGAGTGTGTGGTTAGAGTGAGGAGTGTGGGGTTAGATGAAGGAAGTGTGTGGTTAGAGTGAGGAGTGTGTGGTCAGAGTGAGGAGTGTGGGGATTAGAGTGAGGAGTGGTTGTGGTTAAGTGGAGGATGTGTGGTCAGAGTGAGGAGTGTGGGGTCAAGAGTGAGGAGTGTGTGGTTAGAGTGAGGAGTGTGGGGATCAGAGTGAGGATGTGTGGTAGAGTGAGGAAATGGGTGTTAGAGGTGATGAGTGTGGTAGAGTGAGGAGTGTGGGGTCAGAGTGGAGGAGTGTGGGGTCAGAAGTGAGGAGTGTGGGATAGAGTGAGGAGTGTGGGGTCAGAGTGAGGAGTGTGTGGTTAGATGAGGAGTGTGGGATATGAGTGAGGAGTGTGGGGTTCAAGAGTGAGGAGTGTGAGGGTTAGAGTGAGGAGTGTGGGTCAGAGTGAGGAAGTGTGGGGTTCAGAGTGAGGGTGTGGGGGATAGAGTGAGGAGTGTGTGTTAGAGTGAGGATGTGGGGTTAGAGTGAGGAGTGTGGGGTCCAAGGAGGAGTGTGGGGTCAGAGGTGAAGATGTGGGGATAGAGTGAGGATGTGTGGGGTCAGATGAGGAGGTGTGGGGATAAGTGAGGAGTGTGGGTCAGATGTGAGGATTGTGTGTTAGATGAGGAGTGTTGGGTTAAGAGTGAGAGTGTGTGGTTGAGTGAGGAGGTGGGAATCAGAGTGAGGAGTGGTGTGGTAGAGTGAGGAGTGTGGGGTCAGAGTGGGAGTGTGTGGTTAGAGTGAGGAGTGTGGGGTTAGAGTGAGGAGTGTGGGGTCAGTGAGGATGGGTTAGAGTGAGAGTGTGGATCAGAGTGGAGAGTGTCGCGGTTAAGTGAGGAGTGATGGGGTCAGAGTGAGGAGTGTGTGGTTAGAGGAGGAGTGTGGTTAGAGTGAGGAGGTGGGGGGTTAGAGTGAGAGTGGTGGGGTCCAGAGGGAGGAGTGTGGGGAATAGAGTGAAGGAGGGGGGTCAGAGTGAGGAGTGTGGGGTCAGATTGAAGGATGGGATAGAGTGAGGAGTGTGGGGTTCAGAGTGAGGAGTGGTGTGGTTAGAGTGAGAGTGTGTGGTTAGAGTGGAGAGTGTGGGGTTAGAGTGGGAGTTGTGGGGATAGAGTGGAGGATGTGGGTCAGAGTGGAAGGAGTGTGGGGGGTCAAGAGTGAGGGAGTGGGTGTGGTTAGAGTGAGGAGTGTGGGGTAGAGTGAGGATGTGGGGATAGAGGAAGGAGTGGTTGTGGTTAGAGTGAGAGGTGGGGTTAGAGTGAGGAGTGTGGGGATAGAGTGAGGAGTGTGGGGATAGAGTGAGGAGTGGTGTGGTTAGAGGAGGATGTGGGGTTAGAGTGAGGAGTGTGGGGATAGAGTGGAGGAGTGTGGGGCAGAGTGAGGAGTGGTAGGGGTCAGCAGTGAGGAGTGTGGGGTCAGAGTGAGGAGTGTGTGGTTAAGAGGAGGAGTGTGTGGTTAAGAGTGAGGAAGTGTGGGGTTAGGTGAGGAGTGTGGTTACATGGAGGCAGTGTGTGGTCAGAGTGAGGAGTGTGGGGTCAGAGTGAGGAGTGTGGGGTCAGAAGTGAGGAGTGTGGTCAGAGTGAGGAGTGTGTAGAGTGCAGGAGTGTGCGGTTAGAGTGAGAGTGTGGTTAGAAGGAGTGAGTGTGTGGTCAAGTGACGGAAGGGCGTTTAGAGTGAGGAGTGTGTGGTCAGAGTAGGAGTGTTGTTAGAGTGAGGAGTGGTGGTCAGAGTGAGGAGTGTGGGTCAGAGTTGAGGAGTGTGTGGTTAAGTGAGGAGTGTGCAGGTTAGAGTGAGGAGTGTGGTTAGGTGAGGAGTGGGTGCGGTTAGAGTGAGGATGTGAGGTTAGAGTGAGGAGTGTGGGGTTAAAGATGAGGAGTGTGTGGTTAGAGTGAGGAGTGGTGCCGGTTAGTGGGAGAGTGTGTGGTTAGAGTTGAGGAGTGTGGGTTAAGTGAGGAGTGTGGTTAGATGAGGAGTGTGCGTGAGTGAGGAGTGGTGGTTAGAGTGAGGATGGGTCCGAGTGAGGAGTGTGTGGGTAGAGTGAGCATGTGGGGTTCAGAGTGAAGGAGTGTGCGGGTCAGAGTGAAGGAGTGGGGGTTAGAGTGAGGAGTGTGTGGTTAGAGTGAGGAGTGTGGTTAGAGTGAGGAGTTGTGGGAGAGTGAGGAAGTGTGGTCAGTAGTAGATGGAGTGTGTGGTTAGAGGAGAGTGTGGGTTTAGATGTGAGGAGTGTGCGCAGACAGTGAGGATGCTGCGGTGTTATGAGTGGAGAGTGTGGGGTTAGAGTGAGGATGTTGGTTAGAGTGAGAGTGGTGCGGTTCTTTAGTCGAGGATTGGGTAGAGTGAGGGAGTGTGCGGTTAGAGTAAGGAGTGTCGCGGTTAGAGTGAGGAGGTGGGGTAGTCGAGGAGTGTGGGGTTAGAGTAGGAGTGTGCGGTTAGTGATGAGCTGGTGGTTAGAGTGAGGAGTGTGTGTTAGAGTGAGGAGTGTGTGGTTAGAGTGGAGGAGTGGTGGGATCAGAGTGAGATGTGGTGGTTTTAGAAGTGAGGAGTGGGGGTTAGAGTGAGGAGTGGGGGTAGAGTGAGGATGTGTGATTGAGTGGAGTGTGGGGTTAGAGTGAGGAGTGTGGGGTAGAGTGAGGAGTGTGGGTAAGTGAGGAGTGTGGTCAGAGTGAGGAGTGTGTGGTCTAGAGTGAGGAGTGTGGGGTTAGAGTGGGAGTGTGGGGTCAGAGTGAGGAGTGTGTGTTAGAGTGAGGAGTGTGGGTGTTAGAGTGAGGAGTGTGTGTCGGTGGAGCGAGATGTGTGGTTAGAGTGAGGATGTGGGTCAGAGTGAGGAAAGTGTGTGGTAGAGTGAGGAGTGGTGTAGATGAGGAGTGTGGGTTAGAGTGAGGAGTGTGGGCGTACAGTGGAGGAGTGGTGGGGTTAGAGGGGAGTGTGTGGTTAGAGGTGAGGATGTGGGTTAGAGTGGAGGAGTGGTGTGGTACAGAAGGGGAGTGTGGTCAGGAGTTGAGGAGGTGCCGTTAGAGTGAGGGTGTGGTTAGAGGAAGAGTGGGGTGTTAAGTGAGGAGTGTTGTTAGAGGTGAGGAATCTGAGGTCAGAGTGAGATCTAGGTCAGAGTGAGGATCTGAGGTCAGTGTGAGGAATCTGAGGTCAGTTGTGAGGATCTGAGGTCAGAGGTGAGGATCTGAGGTCAGAGGAGGTTAGAGTGAGGAGTGTGGGGTTAGAGTGGGAGTTTGTGGGCTTAGAGTGAGAGGTGTGGAGTTAGAGTGAGGATGTGGGTTAGAGTGGAGTGTGGGTAGAGTGAGGAGTGTGGGATCAGTAGTGAGGATGTGGGGTATATAGTGAGGGTGGGGTCAGAGTGAGGAGTGTTGGGGTCAGAGTGAGAGTGTGGGGTCAGATGAGGATTGTGTGGCTTAGGTGAGGAGTGTGGACGGTTTAAGTGAGGATGGGGGGTTAGAGTGGGAGTGTGCGGTTAGAAGTGAGGAGTGTGGGTTAGAGTGAGGAGTGTGGGGTCAGAGTGAAGGAGTGTGTGGTTTAGAGTGAGGAGTGTGGGTTAGAGTGAGGAGTGTGGGGATAGAGTGGAGGAGTGTGGGGATAGAGTGAGGAGTGTGCGGTTTAGAGTGAGAGGTGTGATTAGAGTGAAGGAGTGGTGTGGTTAGAGTGAGGCGTGTGGTTAGAGTGAGGAGTGCTGGTAGAAGTGAGGAGTGTGTAGGTCAGAGTGAGGATCTGAGGTCAGTGTGAGGATCTGAGGTCAGAGTGAGGATTGATGAAGGTCAGAGGAGGTCAGTGTAAGGATCTGAGGTCGCAGAGGTGAGGAGTGTGTGGTTAAGTGACGGAGTGTGGGGTTAGAGTGAGGAGGGGGTTGAGTGAGGAGTGTGTGGTTAGAGTGAGGAAGTGGGGGTTAGAGTGGGAGTGTGGTCAGAGTGAGGAGTGTGCGGTTGAGGTGAGGAGTGTGTGGTCAGTGAGGATGTGGGGTTAGAAGTGAGAGTGGTGGTTAGAGTGAGGAGTGTGGGTAGATGAGGAGTGGGGGTTAGAGTCGAGAGTGCGGTTAGAGTGAGGAGTGTTGTGTTAGAGTGAGAGTGTGGGTTGAGTGAGGAGTGTGGTCAGGTGAGGAGTGTGTGGTTAGAGTGAGGAGTGTGTGGTTAGAGTGAGGAGTGTTGTGGTTTAGATGAGGAGTGTGGGGTTAGAGTGAGGAGTGTGGGTTAGAGTGAGGAGTTGTGGTCCAGAGTGAGGAGTGTGCGGTTAGAGTGAGGAGTGTGGGTTAGAGTGAGGAAGTCGTGGTCAGAGTGAGGAGTGTGGGGTTAGAGTGAGGAGTGTGGGTCAGAGTGAGGAGTGTGTGGTTAGAGTGAGGAGTGGGGGTTTAGAGTGAGGGAGTGTGTGGTCAAGTGAGGAGTGGTGTGGTTAGAGTGAGGAGTGGTGGGGTAGGTGAGGAGTGTGGTTAGAGTAGGAGTGTGTTGGTAAGAGGAGGAGTGTGCGGTTAAGGAGGAGTGTGGGGTAGAGTGAGAGTGTGGGTTAGAAGTGAGGAGTGTGGGTTTAGAGTGATGAGTGTGTGGTTTAGAGTGAGGAGTGTGTGGTCAGAGTGAGGAGTGTGGGGGTTAGAGTGAGGAGTGTGGGATCGAGTGAACGAGTGTGGATAGAGGTGAGGAGTGTGGTTAGAGTGAGGCAGTGTGGTTAGAGTGAGGAGTGTGGGATCAGAGGAGGAGTGTGTGGTCAGAGGAGGAGTGTGCGAGTCAGAGTGAGGAGTGTGTGTAGAGTGAGGAGTTGTGGGGTCAGAGTGAGAGTGTGGGGTTAGAGTGCGGAGTTGTGTGGTTAGAGTTGAGGAGTTGTGGGGTCAGAGTGAGGAGTGTGGGGTTAGAGTGAGGGTGTGGGTTAGAGTGAGAGTGGTGGGGTCAGAGTGAGGAGTGTGGGTTAGAGGAAGGATGGGGGTAGAAGAGGAGTGTGGGGATCAGAGTGGACGGAGTGTGGGGTTAGAGTGAGGAGTGTGTTAAGAGTGAGGAGTGTGGGTTAGAGTGAGGAGTGTGGGGTTTAGACAGAGGAGTGGTAGAGTGAGGATGTGGGTCAGAGTGAGGAGGTGGTAAGAGTGAGGAGTGTGGGGTTAGAGTGACGTGAGTGTGGGGCAGGAGTGACAGGAGTGTGGGGTCAGAGTGAGGAGTGGGGGTCAGAGTGAGCGAGTGTGTGGTAGAGTGAGGAGTGTGGGGTCAGAGTTAGGAGTGTGGGGTCAGACGTGGAGGAGTGTGGGGTCAGAGTGAGGAGTGTGGGGGTCAGAGTGAGGATGGTTGGTCAGATAGTGAGGAGTGTGGGTCCAAGGAGGAAGTGTGGGTTAGAGTGAGGAGTGTGGTCCAGAGTGAGGAGTGTGGGGTCAGAGTGAGGAGTGATGGGGTAGAGTGAGGAGTTGTGGGTCAGAGTGAGAGTGTGTGGTCAGAGTGAGAGGTGGTGGGGTTGAGAGTAGAGGAGTGTGGTTAGAGTTAGGAGTGTGGGGTTAGAGTGCGAGGAGTCAGTGGGTCAGAGTGAGGAGTGGTAGAACGTGAGGAGTAGTGAGGGGCAGTTAGAGTGAGGAGTGTGGGGTCAGAGTGAGGAGTGTGGGGTCAGAGTGAGGATGTGGGGTCAGAGTGAGGAGTGTGGGGGTCAGAGTGAGGAAGTTGGTGTGGTTAGAGTGAGGGGAGGTTGGGCGTTAGATGAAGGAGTCGTGGGAGGTTAGAAGGGAGGCATGATGGGGGTCAGAGTGAGGATGTGTGGTTAGAGTGAGATGTGGTTAGAGTGAGGAGTTGTGGGATCAGAGTGAGGAGTGGGTGGGGTTAGAGTGAGGAGTGTGGGTTAGAGGTGAGAGTGTGTTGGTTAGTAGTGAGGAGTGTGGGGGTTAGATGAGAGTGTGGGGTTAGAGTGAGGAGGTGTGGTCAGAGTGAGGAGGTGGGTTAGAGTGAGGATGTGGGGTTAGAGTGAGGAGTGTGTGGTTAGAGTGAGGAGTGGGGGTTTAGAGTGAGGGAGTGTGTGGTCAAGTGAGGAGTGGTGTGGTTAGAGTGAGGAGTGGTGGGGTTAGAGTGAGGAGTGTGGTAGAGTGAGGAGTGTGGGTTAGAGGTGAGGAGTGTGGGGTCAGAGTGAGGAGTGTGGGGTTAGAGTGAGGAGTGTTGTGGGTCAAGTGAGGAGTGGTGGGGTTAGAGTGAGGAGTGTGGGGTCAGAGTGAGGAGTGTGGGGTGAGTGAGGAGTGTGGGGTCAGAGTAGGAGTCGTGTGGTCAGAAGTGAGGATGTGTGGTTAGAGTGAGGAGTGTGGGGTTAGAGTGAGGAGTGTGGGGTCAGTGAGGAGTGTGGGGTCAGAAGTGAGAGTGTGGGGTCAGAGTGAGGAGTGTGTGGTTAGAGTGAGGAGTGTGGGTCAGAGTGAGTAGTGGTGTTAGAGTGACGGAGTGTTGGGGTAGAGTGAGGAGTGTGGGGTCAGAAGTGAGGAGTGTGTGTCAGAGTGAAGGAGTGTGGGGTCCAAGAGTGAGGAGTGGTGGGTTAGAGTGAGGAAGTGTGTGGTCAGAGTGAGAGTCAGCACAGGGTGAAGCCGTAGTTGTGTGGATAGACGTTGATGCCATGGAAGACTTCGAGTCCACTTGCGGTCACAGAGACCCTGGAAAAGAGGCGAGTTCTCCTGGTAGTCTTGGGTGAAAACAAACATTGGTCTCCGACAGGTCCCAGAAACGTCTCACAGGTTAAGGACTCTCGATGTGACGTTCATGACCGACTGGCTCTTTTGAACGGCTCTTTAAGGTGAACCGGATTGAATGTGAAAAGAGCCAGATCTTTTTTTTCCCAGAATTTCCCTGAACGAACACAGGAATCAGCCCAACAACAGAGTAGGCCACACAAGTGAAAAAGCCTTTTACACTAAAGTCAAAGCTTCACGTTTTTCAAAGTGTACATTTCAGTCCCTTTTGATTTTGATGATTGGACGGCTCTTTGAAATGAACAGATCCCATCACTATTGAGGACGACAAATTGTATGAATTGTGTCACAACTGCTTGAGACCTTGTAGACCTCTCTGAGACCGTACGGAGATGAGACTATTTAAAGTCTTTATGCAGTCTCCGCTGTTAGTTTTCACCAAGACTCTCCAGGGAACGTCTCAGATACATCTCCGTGACCAGCAGCAGCTCGAGCCTCCATCTAGTGTCCAGGCCGGTGAGGAAGGCCCTTAAATGAGTGTCTGGGCTTTGGGAAACAGTCAGTGTGTAAAATCCTCTTTTATTTGTAGGAGGGCACGTCCAAGTTTGCAAACCTCGACAACAGACTGAACAACAAATTTACTTCCAAAGTAAGTGAAGCACCGGCGAGTGACTGCACCGCTCTGTCATCACATATAGAGACATAACCCTTGAATGGACCATGAATATTTCGCTCTCACAATAAGCTGAATGGCTCGCCCGTTGCATTATGGGTAATGGAATGTCTTTTGGCCAAACAATAATGATAGTTAGCGTAAAGCAGAAGAAAGCTCTGATTTGTAGCGTCTTAACGGCTGTAAAGTTGATGATTTAAAGTGTTTTTGTCGTGGCCATGGAGCCTGTTACAATATTAGCTTAAAGTCTATTTTTACACCAGGGCTGCGTACGGAGATAGACAGAAACCAAACTGCCATTCATACGAAGAGATGCTTCAAAAGTGACGACCAGTCCTTGTTCATATAGTTGGAATAACTATGGAATAACTATGTGAGAAAAACATTTGTGACCCTTGAAGGCGACTGTTGGACAAAGTCCAGGGTCTGAAACTGTGGCCTCATGTCGCCGATATTCACAACATTTAAACTGAGAAATAAAAACATAGAATCTCTTTTTTGTCAATAAGGAGGTGGACAGTAGACGAAATCTTTTTCTTAATTGTGAGCAGAGAGATCCACATACACACATAGGCTCTGCCTCTAAATGTACTTATTTTTATTTTGTTACGAGTGATCTGATGGAACAACAGAGCTAATCGGTCGCTAATCTGACAGACGGAAATGTACCCACTATATTTAACATCAACACCGTTTTGGAACTTTTCCCTGTGATTACAAGACGAATTCAAATGATTTAAAAAGTGAGGGTGTCTGTGTCGGGCTGATCCCAGGTCCTGTCGTTCCCCTGTCCGTGATGGTCCGCTCCTGCCTACGGAGCCGCCCTGACTTTTCCCTTTCAACATATTCACAACTTAAATATTTGCAAGAAATGTCACTTGAGACTTATAGTCTGTAAACCAATGTAAGCCTTATAGTTCACGGTTATGGCTCAATATACTTCAGTGTTCACGCTCCGCTACCTGAACTCACACATTTCAATGGTGTGGTTTGTTTGGCCTGATTGACTCACACATGCACAGTCCAGATGGGCATTGGGCTTATATAAAAAAAACTAGATCGCCGGCTGCAGATGTTTGATTTAATGACAGGACAGAATAAAAGCTGTAATGACATTATAAACCAATAAGTGAAAAAGTTACACCAGCAAATGTTGAATCCGTTCAGTTTAAGCAGCTTTACTGAGCGCAGTCGTTCAGTAATGGTGTGACTGTGAGGCTGACCAGGTCCGTGTTGTCCAGTCCTCTGCCCAGGGGACGGTGCCGTACCTGGGGCTCTTCCTGACCGACCTCACGATGCTGGACACGGCGGTGAAGGACCGGCTGGAGGTGAGTCCGCTCCCGCCCCTCCCCCACACTCGTCACGTCCGATCTAACGCTGTGTCTCCATCGCAGAACGGATACGTGAACTTCGACAAGAGGAGACGGGTGAGTCCAGCCTCTCGGTGTGTTACAGGTGCAGCAGTGGCTCAGGGGTTAGGCGTTAGTTTGATACTAGAAAATATTAGAAAAGCTCTATATAACTCGACTAGACGCATTTATAGATAAATACAATATTTTAAATGACAGTCAACATGGCTTTCGCAAAAGCAGATCTCCCGCTGTAGAGGAAATCACAAATAATATCGACAAGGAAAAATATTCAATAAGTATTTCATCGATCTTAAAAAGTATGTTCAAATGGGGCAGTGCAGATCCATGTGTGATACCCTAGTGTGTGGAGTCCCCCAGGGATCGGTGCTGGGACCTAAACTATTCTTATTATATATCAATGATTTGTACTTGGTTTCCAAGAAGCTTAAACTGGTCCTTTTTGCAGATGATACAACAATCATACTCTCAGGCGCAGACTTACAGCAAATGGTGATCGAGATTACAGAAGAAATGGATACATTGAAAGATTGGTTCAGCGTAAACAAATTGTCTCTAAACATTACGAAAACCAAAGCAATGTTCTTTGGAAAATCGTGTAATGAATGTACAATTACCAGTTAAAATTGGCAATAACTTTGAAAGAGTCTATGAACAAACATTTCTTGGTGTAACACTCGATCATAAAATCAGCTGGAAACCTCACATCATAAAAATTTAAACTAAAGTTGCAAAGATTTCAGCCATAATGAATAAATCTAAATATATCATTGATAACAAAGCTCTATATACTATATACTGTTCACTTATCCTTCCACATTTAACATATTGTGTAGAGATCTGGGGAAATGTGTATAAAAGTTATCTTGACCCATTGTTTAAAGTTCAGAAAAAGGCAATAAGAATAATCCATTTAGCTGGATACCGTGATCACACTAATCCATTATTCTTTAAATCAAAAACAATGAAATGTGAGGACCTTACTGAATTTAAGATGCTCAAATCATGTTCAAAGACTCACAAAAGTCACTTCCTGAAAGTTTACAAAATATGTTCTGCAAACGAGAAGTCAAATACAACTTGAGAGATAAGATGAGTTTTGATAAACAAAACTCCAGAACAACCATGAAAAGCCTGTGTCCCACGAGACGTGGTGTTGAAATATGGAATAATCTAGATCAAAACATCAAACTTTGCAATAACCTGGTACATTTAAAAAGTTTACAAAGAGTTTATATTTCTTAGATATGAGTTGTAGCACATTCTTTTGTTGTTTCTTTATTTTGCTGTTGTTTTTTATTGTTCTTCATTATTTGTTGTTACTTTGCTCTATGTTCCTTTGTTTATGATTTTCTACCCTGTAAATGTTAAATGTAATGTTATTGCCTTTGGCTTCGGCCCCACTCCCTTAGAGCAGGTTACCACATCGAGGCCTTTGTGATCGAATGGCAGTGCACCGTATTTGCGCAGCTGTTGAATTAATTAAATTGACAAATGATCTCACCGGAGAGGGTTGTAGAGACGCTGCCGTGACTGGCAGTCTCCACAACTCGGACTGATTAACCGGCCTAGAGACTAACTGGAGACTCGAGTTGCCACTGATACGTCCCCTGGAGATAAGAAGAGTCTCCAGATACTTTTAGTCAAAGTCATATTTTTGTGACTAGAATTGGACTAAAACTAAATGAAAAGTTGTTTGTGAGACTAAAATATGACTAAATCAAAAGGAAAAGACTAAAATCATCCAAACTTGCACTGACAGTTTGAAAGAGCCTCGTATCATTTAACTTCACTCCAGTTTTAGTCGTTAAATGACTAAGAATAAAAACTAAATTAAAATATGTTAATTTTTCATTTCTTTTTTTTATTTATTTCATTCGTTAAAAACAGCATAACAGCATTTAACATGAATGAAAAGGAGCAGAAAGAAGTAAAAACGTATAATGTCTGCCCCCTATCGACACAAAATCATTTACAGTTCCAGATCATTTAACTTTTAAGCTAAATGCAGCCGTCTTTTTTTCTTTTTTTGTCCAAGACATCAAAACACAAAAATACATAAATAAAGTTGATCTGCTACGCAGTGTCATATTTCTGTAACATTGATAATTTAACATACTTCTTAAACACGTAAATGGACTTAGAAGTTTAATTTTACAATCAAGACTGTTCCACAGAGCGACACCATTGATTGATTTACATCTTTCCTTTACAACCGATTGAAACCTGGGTTTTGTAAAAACCTCAGTACCTTTTAGATCATATCTACTTTTTCTCTTAGTGAATCTGTTTTGCAAATTGTTTGGTACATTTTCCAGATGAGCTTTATACATGACTTTTAGTAGGTTAAACTCTACTAATTCATTACATTTAAGTGTTTTTAGTTGTATGAATAAAGGATCGGTCTCTGTATCCATTTCCACTGACGACTCTAATCGCTCTTTTCTGTAAAAGAAAAGTTGGATTAATGTATGTTTTGCAGGCACTTGCCCAACACTTCAATGCAATAGGTCAGATATGGAACAATCAATGAATACAACAAAAACAATGCACTTGTTTAGAGTCTTTGACTTTATGCAGCACAGCTACTGTATTAATTGGGATAACTTTACTTTGACATTATCAATATGTGATTTCCATGTCAAGTGTTAATCAATCATAATACCTAGGAACTTAATCTCATGTGCCTTTCAATTTCTAATCCGTTAATAAACAATAATGCTTCGACATATTTCCTTTTACTACAAAAAATCATAAACATTGTCTTGCTAATATTTAGGGACAATTTGTTGGCATCGAACCACCTCATAATTTTCTGAAATTCATTCTCTACGATTTGTAAGACATCTTTATATTTTTTCCTGAATAGAATATGTTGTCAAAATGAACGCAGGTGTCAATGTTGCAAACACAATTTCTTGTTCTCAACCTGTGAGACATTTCTGTGACGTCCCTGCAATGTCTCCGAGACCCAAGGAGATCTCCAAGAGTCGTATGGAGTCTCTTGGAGATCAACAGTGTTCGCAACATCGCCACAGCTGCTTGAGACGCGTCGACCTCGTGGACACCACACGGAGACTCCTTCAAGTCTCAGCTGAAATCAAACATATTCGTTTTCACCGAGACTCGCCTTATCTCCAGTGGCAACTCGAGTCTCCAACTAGTCTCCTGCTTATCTCCAGGCCCTTTAATGTGTTACGTGCAGCTCCCACCCCTTCGCCCGCACTCTTCTCTCCAAAACTCTCCTGCAGCCTCTATTTGCATTTACATCCTTTCACGCTCTCACAGGACAAAGTGAACTCAAGCGTCCTGAGAGAGAGGAGAGAATGTGCCACGCTGCCATTTAGGCCTGAAGCGCCTGGAAAACCTATGGGCGATTTCAGAGAAGACCCCGAAAACCTGAAGTTCCAGAAATATTCAGACATCG
This sequence comes from Neogobius melanostomus, assembly GCA_007210695.1. NCBI lineage: Eukaryota > Metazoa > Chordata > Actinopteri > Gobiiformes > Gobiidae > Neogobius > Neogobius melanostomus. Next base: position 568,334 of record VHKM01000743.1, read on the forward strand.
TGTCAACGCCGACTAAATGATGGATTTCTCTGTAGCCTCTGTAGCAGATAGGAACAAAAGTCAAAAAGTATTTGAGAGCTTACACTTGTGGCTTTCCTGAGAAGTTGGATTTATTTAGCTACACCTTCAGAAAAATAAAATATGTAAAAGCAAAGTGAAATAAAGTATATAGCCCTCTTGTACTAAAATATAGGCCTATATTTGTTATGTTAAACCTTTGTAATTTGTCTTTTGAGGTCACTTCAAAAATGTCTAGCAGCTTCTCTCTAAACCCAAAACAATATCCACTCTTTAAAATACAATTTAATGAATAGTTTTATATAGAAACATGGGAAATAAATATAATAATGATTAAGCTATAAAGAAATAAAAAGCTGGTGATGGGGAAGGGCAGAGTATCCTGCTCTAAACACAGCAGGAGGAGAAAGCCCCTCCCTCAGAGAAAGCCCCTCCCCTCACTGCTGCTCAGCGCTGTCAGAGGAGAAGACGCAGCTCTCCTCTCCTCTCGTCCCACATTTGACTTCTCAATAAAACTCTGTGATGGAAAGAGCAGAACAACTGTTTTCTGATCGTTTTCGAGTCAACCTTTTGATCGAATCAAACTGAACATTGCATTTACGTGTAAAGCTCTATAAACGGACTGTAGCTGGGTTACAGCCCGAACAAGTGAATATCTCCGCAAATATTTCACCAAATTACACTAAACAAAAAGTATTGTGACGCTCCCGCGCCGCTATTCTGTTGCATTTCATTAGCTCAAAGGCCGACACTTGGTGCAAAAACACCCTTATACTCGAAAATAGACGTATACGCTTTCCCGGCCTCAATGGTAGAATTGCACTAGGGCGCCCCCTGCTTTAATGGTAGAAATGCGGCAATGCTTTCCCGGCCTCAATGGGTTAAAGGCATAGACCGTTAAAAAGTATAGACAACTCCTCCTCACTCCTCCCCGTTTACCACAATGACCACGTTCGAGGGGGAAATCATGGTGGATTTACAGGCTCCTCCTCCCCAGCTCTGACGAAGCATGTTCCTAATAAGGACATAAGGGCGGGATTTTCACTGTAGACTCCGCCCTTGCGTGACGTGTAGCTCGCGCAGCTCCAATGCTAACAGTCCGACCTCCGTTAAGTAGGAGATTTAAAAAAAATGTCTTTGGAAAACCAGCCTGGTTTCTTTTTTTGTGACTAACCCAGCGTTATCTCAGGAGGAATATGTAGCCATAGAAAGTGTTAAAAAAATTGAAACCAGGCATTAAAGTTGTTTTTAACGTGTCTAAAGTCCAATGCTTTTCAATGGGGGCCTAGCGATGATATGGAGGTACTACAGCAATGGCGGCCTCCAGTGTTGCGGTCTTAAAGCAGAGCAGCTAGCGGCCATTGGTTAAAGGGCTGCACTCCATGCTTCAGAAACGAGACCCATAGTCTCCTTACACAGGTGTTCTGAAGCACACCCTCCCCCTGCGCTGTTCAGGTGTTGTACTGGTCCCTTGCAGGAGAAAGGTTGGGGCACCAGTGGTGTAGAGTATTTAGTCCTAAACCGTGTTGGGCGTCGGGTTTTCTCTCAGGTAGAACTTGATGAGCTGAACTCACAGATGAAAAGTCGCAGGCATGTTAGACCAGAACATTCCTGTGATTGAAAATGCACAGCCCAGTAAAATAAGCATCACACAGACATAAACACAGTGCTGAGAGGCTTTGCTCTGACCTCGCTCTCTCTCTCTCTGGGCAGGAGTTCGAGGTCCTGGCTCAGATCCGGCTGCTCCAGTCGTCCTGCAAGAACTGCTTTTTCGTCAAAGACCAGATCTTCCAGCGCTGGTACCACAGCGTCCCCGCGCTCTCGGAGGCAGACAGGTTTCTATCACACACGTTATCTGTAAGCTTTAGTAAATACACATATGTGACGAGTGTGGCTGCAGTTACAGACTCTCCAATGAGATCGAAGCGCCGAGTGAAACCAGCTCTCGCGGAGCCACGCCCACCGTCATCATCACACAGTGTTCAAAGTGAGTACTTTATTATTTATTATTACGACTTTATTAAGGACGCAGAAACCACATACTGTACTGCAGCGAGTCGTGTTGGACCTAAAATGTTAAAATCAGCTGTAGCTTCACAAGCCACACAGTGAGTTCCAACACGGCGAGAATAAAAGCACAGACACTGTTCGTCTCATTCATGAGCTCAGCAGCACTTTATACACTATAGTGACGAATATGAAGAATATGATTTAACTCTTTTAGTGTCACCATAATGTGGAGCAAGTTACTTTAAAATGATAATATATTCTGTATGAGTAGTTACAGTTTTAAAATGTAATACATTTGTTTTACGTATTAGTGTTTCAAAAATGTTGCTGAGTTAGACTACATTGAGTTACTTTTAGTGAAATATAAACTGAAAATAGTAATAATCCCACCGACGTTGGCTACACGTAACTGCAGATCTCATATATTTTTTGTAACTCGTTATTTTTGTAATCAGTGTTACAAAATTACAAAAGTAGCGAGTTACAAAAATATATGACTTTTTTCATTAACAGGAATAACACATTAGTTCCACAAAATATGGGTTTATATTAGTCACTATAATACAAGTGCATTTAAATGGTTTGTATTGAAACGCCAAACTCCAAATCCAGTTGGTGAATAAGATCTGAGGAACTGAGGAATATAATATTACTTACACATATTACTGCACTTTTGCTCAGTGACATTATTACTATTCTCAGTTTATGTTTTGCCAAAAGTAACTAAAAGTAGTGTAACTCAGTTATATTTTTTAAACAGTAAATAAGTAAGTACTAAGTAACGTGTTGACTTTATTAAATCCTTTCCGTAGTCCCTCTGGGGTAATACAAGTGTTAATGGGATGATTGGAGGGTCTTTCATCGCCCCCTGGTGTCTCTGGACAGAAAACCACATTTGCAACTTGACTGCCACCGGGGCAGAGTCACCAATACACACTAATGGAATCATGAAGAAGAAGCTAACAGGCTAACGGGCAAAGCTAACTGCGGGCTAGCGCCACTTAAACAGTATTTACAGCCAAGTTTGAGTGAAAAAAATGATCTCCATTGTGTAATTGGATGAACAATATCCCTCTGTCCCTTTGTCTTTTCTGTCAGCGTAGTATTTACTCTCACGGACAATTAATGAGTAAAAAACACAACATGCTACGACACCTGCAGTGGCACTTATGGCCTCTAGGGGCATGAGTTACTTAGTACTGCTTTAAAGTAACTTGCCCAACACTGGACACATGTCCGCTCTGACTTTCTCCAGTGACAACAATAAAAAAAGAGTTGAAAGGCTAAGCAGGGTCTGTTCAATTAGGAGCATGTTTTTTGTGTGGTTTCCCACTCTTTTCAGCGTGAACAGAGAAACAAAGTGGAGTTTGGAGGATAAATCGACTGATACAAACTTTAATAATTAGAAAGATGCACGATTAAACCCGTAGGCTAATACAGCAACAGCTTTAGACATTTGCGCTAGCAGCAGAGCTAAAGTTAGCACTTAACGGACAGACCTTAGTAAAGTTATGGATCGGTGTGGCTAAGTGTGTGTGTTTCCTCAGCCTGAGCAGCTCCCGCTCCAGTCTGACCACGGACTCTGACGGCCTCTTCGACTTCACCTCCCCAGTCAACAACCTGCTCACCAAACTCACCAAGGTAATGACTGAGATCTTGTATTAAACAAACCGATGCAGCTCCATTTACAATTTTAGAAACGTTTACTACAAAACTGTGAAATGATGAAAACCAGAGCGGTAAATCAAATGATGTTCTGGCACCTTTAGAAACGAGACCAAAAAAGACTTGATGCACATTAAAGTGATATTTCAGGATTTTTGACATTGGGCCTCATTTCCTAGTTATCCAGAGTGTTGTTGATGTCTGGAGATATTTTTTTCTCAAATTCATGCAGTTCTTATATTTGAAGAGTCTAGTGGCGCTAGGCTAGGGCAAGGCTAAAGCATTTCTATGGTATCAGTTAGCCTGCATTAAAAACAGTCTGACCCACTCCACAGTGCACCTGAGGTAAATCACTTATAACACCAGACTAACCATATAAATGTCTGTGTTAATAGAATCATTTAAAATAACTTATATTTGAGCAGCATCAGCTTTGTGGCTGTAAGCTAACGCAGCGGCGGAGTGATCTGCGAGAAAATAGTCCCTCAAAATGCGGTAATTCATGTGATACAAGGTCAGTTATATTTCAAACATGATTCTATTAACACAGACATTATATGGTTAGTCTGGTGTTATAAGTGATTTACCTCAGGTGCACTGTGGAGTGGGTCAGACTGTTTTTAATGCAGGCTAACTGATACCATAGACATGCTTTACCCTTGCCCTAGCCTAGCGCCACTAGACTCTTCAAATATAAGAACTGCATGAATTTAAGAAAAAAATATCTCCAGACATCAACAACACTCTGGATAACTAGGAAATGACGCCCAATGTCAAAATACTGAAATATCCCTTTAACACTTCCCTAGTGTTTCAGAAGTGAGGATTTGATAGAGTTTATAGATCTGAGTAAAGCGTGATCCCGTCTCTCCCGCAGCACATGCGCTCCCCCTCGGTGTCCTGCCTGGACGTGGACTCCTCTCCGCCCTGCTCGGACCCCGGCCCGGCCGTGCTGACCCCGTCCTCTCCGTCCAAGTCTCACCGCCGCTCGGCCTCCTGCGGGAACAACCCGCCCGGGGGCCCCCAGAGCTCAGGGGCCGACATGCGCATCATCCGCATCCGCATGGAGCTGCACGATGGAAACCTGTACCGCAGCATCCTGGTACTCAGCATGTGTGCTTTACGGGGTTCAAGGGGAGATGTGGCATAGGTCGACTCTTTAAAGCTTCATTTCCTCATGAAAAACAGACCTGGACTAATTGAGACGACATTTTAGTGATGGATGAATAGTTTTCAGACTCAAAAAGAGCAAATATGACTTGAAAGTGTTTGTAAAGTGAGGGTATGTAGAGCCAGCAGAGGATTATTTTCCAGATACCGATACCTGAGCGATACCTATAGAAACATATTCGTCATCTATAACCAGAAAACAGAACCATTTGTATCATTTATTTGAGCAGAAACAACAAAATCACTTTGTTTAACCCTCACACCACCCTAGGGACTTTTTGTGGCCTTTGACATTTTAATTTTTATGGCATTTTTTCTGTGTTCAGTGGATGTTCCTCAAATTTGCCTCAGGATAATCATTTCTGGAGAAGTTCATTTTGGCTATTTCAGTTTTTTTACATTAGCTTCCCAGAGCTGGGGCTGAAAAAAATCACACTTAACTCCCTAAGGCCCAAAACGTGGCCTCTACTTTCAACATCCATACATTTTTTGTACTTTCATATTTTTTTCTACTTTAAAACTCAGAATCATAGAACTACTTCTGCTTGACACATACATACCAAATATTAGTACAATTTTTATGATTTTTAACCCTTTATTGGCCAAAAGGCACACAAAATTCACTGTCATGCAAGTATTTGATACCTAAAAAGGAAAACTTTTTAAAATGCATTCCAAATTGAATTAGGTGTTTATTTTTATTAGGCCTTGGGGTCAGAGTTTAGTGGTAAAATTATTTTTTACAGGTTTTTTGTTTTTCTGTAGTGACAGATTTATAAAAAATCACGTTAACTCCCTAAGGCCCAAAATGTGGCCTCTACTTTAACAGCTATAAAATCACTATACTTCCATATTTTTCATACTTTAAAAACTCAGAGTCATAGAACTACTTCTGCTTGACACATACATACCAAATATCTGTCATATTTCTTATAAAAGTTATACAATTATTTCTGCATTACAAACAGCACAACAGTGGACTTTTGTGTCCATTTTGGCCAATAAAGGGTTTAAAATCATTTAAAATTACAATATTTGGTATGTATGTGTCAAGCAGAAGTAGTTCTATGACTCTGAGTTTTTAAATTATAAAAAATATGGAAGTATAGTGATTTTATGGCTGTTAAAAGTAGAGGCCATGTTTTGGGCCTTATGGTGCTAAGCGTGATTTTTTTTAATGAAAATCTGTCACTACAGAAAAACAAAAACCTGTAAAAAATAATTTTACCACTAAACTTTGACCCATCCCAAGGCCTAATAAAAATAAACACCTCATTCAATTTGGAATGCATTTTAAAAGGTTTTCCTGTTTAGGTATCACACATACTTGCATGACAGTGAACTTTTGTGTGCATTTTGGCCAATAAAGGGTTAAAAATCATTAAAGATTTACTCATATTTGGTATGTATGTGTCAAGCAGAAGTAGTTCTATGATTCTGAGTTTTTAAAGTATGAAAAAATATGAAAGTATAGTGATTTTATGGCTGTTCAAAGTAGAGGCCACGTTTTGGGCCTTAGGGAGTTAAGTGTGATTTTTTTAAAGGAAGCCCTGAGGATTAATCACCAACAGTGTGGAAACTTCTAAAACCTGTAAAGATATGTTCTTTTGAGTACCTGAGTTCGATAGTTTGAAGCCACAGTTGTCGGTTTTGGGGCCTGAGTGTGTGACCAGTGTGGTGTCCTACAGGTGACCAGTAACGATAAGACGCCGGTGGTGATCAGCAGTGCCTTAGACAAACACAACCAGGACCCGACTGAGGCGCCTGGATACGAGCTGCTGCAGCTGCTGCCGGACGGGAAAGGTTTGTCCACAACACACCTTTATTTGCATAAGAATTACATATATGTTCTTTATTTGCCCAGGTGGAAGAAGTACTCGATATTCTTACTTAAGTAAAAGTACAAAAGTATGCGTTGTAAAATGTACTTCATAAGTAAAAAGTCAAAGTATTTAATAGTTTATTGTGCTGGATTTTTCCAAATCATTTGAATCAAACCAGGTCTAAATGAGTAAACCACTAAACCAGGTCTAAACCCGGACTAAACTAGGTCAGGTCTAACCCAGGTCTAAACCAGTCTAAGCAGTAAAAAACCAGGTCTAAAAAAATAGGTCAGTCTAACCAGGTTAAACCAGGTTAAAGCAAAAAAAACCAGTCTAAACCGACTAAACTAGTCGTCAACCCAGTCTAAACAGTCTAAAGCTGAAATAAACAGGTCTAACCGGACTAACTAGTCAGGTCTAAACCAGGTCTAAAGCAGTAAACCACTAAACCAGGTCTAAACCCGGACTAAACTAGGTCGGGTCTAAACCAGATCTAAACCAGGTCTAAAGGAGTAAAACACTAAACCAAGTCTAAACTGGGACTAAACCAGTTCATCGTAAAGAGGTCACTTTGAAAATAAAACACTTTTACTTTTAACCCAATTTAAAATGTAGTGGAGTAGAAAGTACAGATACAGGCTCTAAAATGTAGTGATGTAAAAGTAAAAAGTATTCATCATAAATTGTAAGTAAAAGTACCTATAATTAGTACTTTTTACTTAGTTGCTTTCCACCACTGTTTATTTGACCTTTATTTAACCAGGAAAGTCCCACTGTGATTAAGACCTCTTTTTCAGGGGAGTCCTGGCCCAGAGGGGAACCTATTGCACATGTTTTTAGTGGTAGGGGAAACCGGAGGAAACCTACACAGACACTCCACACTGAAAGACCCCGTCCTGGTGGGAATCGAACCCGGACCTTCTTGCTGTGCAGCACGAGCGCTAATCGCTGTGCCACCGTTTATTTCCCATAAAGTGAAAAAGTGATTAATAAACTCAAACCTCCACTCGTCCTCCAGACCCTGTTTCTCCTCTGAAACTGCCGCCTCAGTCAGAGCGAGACAGTCGGGCAGATCGTGGCTCTGGGAAAAGTTTCTGATCACTCTTACCTGTGGGGCAGTAAATGCAACATGAAACAGAAGCTCAGCCGTCCTCCAGAGGCTCTGATTAGAGTAACCATTAAGTCTAATGTAATTGTTACTGTGGGGCAGTGAGCAGCTGAAAATATTACATTGAAATAAAAAAATTAAGTCTCCACCCCTGACCCCTTCTTTATACAGTCCCCATGTTATAATATATCAGGACGTTTTGATAAAAATGAACATTATTGAAAAACAAAGAGATATTTAGTTTATTATGATTAAATATAATGTGATTGGCCTGGACCTTTGTGGCTCTAATTACCCTGTATCAAAGTTGAACATTTCGGCTCCTGGTCTCTGACTTGTTGGCCTCCTCTGCTGTAGACAGAACGTTTATTAGTCATGTTTATGTGTGACCACAAAAAAAGAAACATTCCATATTCACAGTATTGTGAAGATGCTCTGCAGAGGGACAGCTCTGATCTTCTCTGCAGTTCTTTTATCCAAATGAGACTCTGCAGCTGCTGAACCAAGACCGGACACCAGAGGTCAGCAGACTCTCTGCTCCTCTGTTTTGGTTCAGGGCCAGGTTGTGTTTTGTGAGTTCCTCCACCTCTTCCCTGTTTGCCTCCTCGTTGTTGGTAATAAGACTGACAGCAGTGTTGTTAGTAACAGTGGTGCCAGGACACACCCTTGAGGTTAGCCCGGCTCACTGCTGTTGTTTTTGTCTCCATATTGACATGAACGTTTGTTAGATCAACAAACAGGAACCTCCAGGTAGATTAACCTCTTCTAAACTAAAATGTTTCCTGACTAACTAATGCTGATGTGAAGGTTCTTGAGGAGCTCCATCTGACTGGATTAACCGGACTTTAGACCCTGACTTGACCCTCCTCTCTCTCTCTCCTTAGTTTAGTTTAGTTTATTAGTTTATTTGAGCAGCTAAACCTCTGCTCAAAAGGAGTGGGCCGAAGCAAAAGCTTATAAGCTCCACCCCCAAAATCACTGCATTTCATCATATCACACACATGTGTTAAAAAGAACATTAAATACATTATCCGTGATCTTGCTACTTCCCAGTTGTCATTTCAATCCTTAATATTTGTATTATTATATTTTCTTTATTGTTTTTTTAATTTTTTATGTACAATGAATGATGTAATATGTAAGCCCTGCATAGTGTAGTGCGTTACAAAGCCAGGGTGTAGAGCGGGTCCATTGAAGAGGGCAGTAGCTCCTCATCAACAAACCCCCACCCAGCTGCCCTAACTAGCTGATTTGGTAGATGATGTTTCTATGCTGTGTAGTGCGTTAAAAACAATGTATACGAGCCCGTTGGGAGGGTCCCTCTCAACAGATTTGGAGCTCGCCTACTCTAATTCTCTATTTGCGATTTTGAGCAATAGAATGACAACTGTTCAGAGCAACAACACTCTTCCTTAATTAATTGAATACAAATTAATCCTACAGCTCCCCCTAGTACAATGCGTTTCTTCTTCTCTGTACTTTTCAAAAGTCTTTTGTTTGTATTTATATTTGAACAGGTTGATGTTTGGACATTGTTTCATCTCCATCTCCAAAATATTCCACAATTGGATCCCATTAACTGTTGGACTAAAACTTTTCAAAGTTGTGCAATGTTTCTGAATCCTAAAGTTTAATTCCTCACGTAATTCATAACGACCAGTACGTTCCTGGAACCTTCTTTGTATTTGGCCCGGTAACAGTTTGTATCTTGCTTTGTATAACAGCTGTACAGTTTGGAACTCAACAATGTCACAAAACTTCATGATTTTTTATTTTTTCTCTCAGAGCTGCTGATCCCGGCGACAGGAAACGTCTTCTACGCCATGACCTCCTCCAGCGTCGACTTCCTGTTGAGGAGGAAGGGCGGGACCAGGCCTCTGGGCTCTCAGCCAATCAGCACGGAGACCAGCGCCACCTTCCCCCGGATCAAAGCCAAGGGGCGGCGCCTGGTGCGGACGCTGTTCTGACACGGACACTGGGGGGCGCTAGAGAGGGGCCTCTAACTGCACTTTCAACAAAGGGAAAAGACTTTGTTATATGATACGTCCCATATTCTGCTTTATTCAGGCTTTTTCTGTCACTTTTCAAAACCTGAGCCTTGGTCATTTTTAGAACTTTAAACAGACTTTGCTAGTTACCATAGACATGCACTAGCCTAGCACTAGCCTAGCACTAGCCTAGCACTAGCCTAGCACCACTAAACTCTATAAGGACTGCATGAATTAAAAATATATACAGTGCTTCTTGAAAGTACTAATACACCTTGAACCTTTGCACATTTTGTCATGTTTACAACCCTAAACATAAAGATTTTATTTTGAATTTTTTACTGAAAGTTCACACACAAGTAACAGACAACTGTGAAGTGAAAGCAAAATGATACATGATTCTGTTATTTTACAAAAAATAGAAAAGCTAAAAGTGGGGCGTGCATAAGTATTCATACAGCATGACTTAATACTTTGTGGAACCCCCTTTTGCTGCAATAACAGCAGCAAGTCTTCTGGGGTATGACTCTACAAGGTTTGCACATGTAGAGACTGACATTTTAGCCCATATGTGTGAGTGGTTGGTGGTGGTCGGAGGGAACGTTGGCGCAGATGTGAGCAGCCTCGCTTCTGTCAGTCTACCCCAGGGGAAACTGTGGTTACAAATGTAGCTTACCACCATCAGCATGGAGTGAATGAACCCCCCTCCCTTTCATGTGTGACGCGCTTTGGGTGTGACTTGTGTCATATATAAAGCGCTATACAAATAAGATTCCCTTCCCTTCCTCTTTACAAAACAACTCAAGCTCTGTCAAATTAGAAGGAGAGCGTTTGTGAACAGCAGTTTTCAGGTCTTTCTACAGATTTTCAATAGGATTTAGGTCAGGACTTTGACTGGGCCATTCTAACACATTAATATGTTTGTTTTTAAACCATTCCATTGTAGATTTAGCTTTGTGTTTAGGGTCATTGTCCTGCTGGAAGGTGAATCTCCGCCCCAGCCTCAATTCTCTTGCTGACTCCAGCAGGTTTTCCTCCAAAATGTCTCTGTATTTGGCTCCATCCATCTTCCCAACTATTCTTACAATCTTCCCAGTCCCCGCTGAGGAAAAGCAGCCCCATAGCATGATGCTCCCCCCACCATATTTGACACTGGGGATGGTGCACTCAGGACGATGAGCAGTGTTAGGTTTGCTCCATACATAACGTTTTGCATTTGGGCCAAAAAGGCAATTTAATGCACTCAGAAAAATGCTGTATGAATACTTATGCACGCCCCACTTTTCACTTTTCTATTTTTTGAAAAATAACAGAATCTTGTATCATTTTCTTTCACTTCACAGTTGTCTGTTACTTGTGTGTGAACTTTCAGTAAAAAAAATCAAAATAAAATCTTTATGTTTATGGTTGTAAACATGACAAAATGTGCTAAGTTCAAGGTGTATTAGTACTTACGAGAGGCACGGTATCTCCAGAAATCACTCTGGATAACTAGGAAATGAGGCCCAATGTCAAACATCCTGAAATATCACTTTAAAACTAAGATGTCAAGGAGAAAACTAGTGAAAAACCTCAACACTGACCGCCTGCCGAGTCTCGCTTTAAGTCACATTTGTGGCGGATATGTCGTCTTGAAGTTATAAAAGGTGAAATGCCAAGGCTCAGGTAAGAAAGTGTTTTTAAAAGCCTAAATAAAGCGTCATACAGGACTTTTACGTGACACGTGGGTCAAACGACACAGAGAACGAGTGTTTATTGAGATGAGACAAATGGAAGAGAAGTCGAGACAGAACCCTAAGATCGTGTCTTTGGAAACGGCAGCGAAGGCGAGGAGTAACCTTAACGCCGCGAGTGCCTCTGGAGCTGTAGAAATGTGGCTCTCGCGGACCTTTGGTGTTATGTTTTTGTGCTGTTTGCCGTGTGAGTTTTATTGTTGCTTTTTCCTTTGATTATTCTGGTCTGTCATCGGCCGCTGGAAGTTTAAGGTTCAAACATGTTCGATTTACTGCGACCACAAGGGAAAGAAACCTTTCACTAGGGCTGAACGATTTTGCCAAAAATCAATATTGCGATTTTTTTCAATCTTTCGTTTTCGATTTTATTGCGATTTTCCGCTAATAACTTTTTGTTGCAATACAATTAAATATTTACTACTGACCTAATAAAGAATTACTTACTCTTAAGTCCTTTATAATCATATGGAATATAATTTAAAATAGTCCACATAGCCATTTACATAATTTACAATAAGCTTATACTGATTTTTTTTTTTTTTTTGGTAAATAGGCCAAATAATTTCTTGCTATTTGCTCTTGTGTATTAGTCAGTAGTTGTGAGACAAGTTCTTATCTTTATCCAAAACATTCCCAAACATAAGCCTCCTAAACTGAGCCGCAAAGGACTCTTTACTCTTAACAAGCAGCACAGGCTCAGCTTCATCTCTGTGGAGGCACAGACGTGTGAATCCGGAGGAGAGTTTCTGTGATCAGTGCATCAGAGGGATTAGCGCTGCAGCTAACGTGATGCTAACGGAGGAAACAGCAATAGTCCTTCTGCTGCTTTATAAACGCTGATATGTTCACAGCACATCCACCTTAAGTAGACTGAGAAGTAAACAAAAACACGCGGTGGAGCGCGGAGCGGATGTCGGTGGCGTCTCTCGCCGCTACATTCACTTCTATGGGCCACGGCCATCAGCTGCATGGGCCGAAATCACGTGCCTGTGCGATTTCGAAATCGCGTTGTGTAATATCGCGATAAAATTGCAAATGCGATTTATCGTTCAGCCCTACTTTTCACCCTTTTATTTGGCTGTTTAAGAACTATTAAAGGGATATTCCAGAATGTTTGACATAGGGCCTCATTTCCTAGTTATCCAGAGTGTTGTTGATGTCTGGAGATTATTTTTTTATTCATGCAGTCCTTATATTTGAAGAGTTTAGTGGTGCAAGGCTAGTGCTAGGCTAGTGCATGTCTATGGTAACTAGTAGCCTGCATTAAAAACAGTCTGACCCACTCCACAGTGCACCTGAGGCAAATCACTTATAACACCAGACTAACCATATAAATGTCTGTGTTTTTTTTTAATATAACCTTTTGCATTTAAAAGAACTTATATCTGAGCTTCCTGGTTGTAAGCTACGCAGCGGCGGAGTGATCTGCTCGGTTACCGGATCTACAGTAGTTTGTTTACCTGCGGCCGCATTACTACACGTGGAATTCACAAAGGAGCTTTCTACAAATCAGATATGGCAACGTTTGGAGGACGACCCCATGATTTTGAAGAGGTTTTTAATGCAGGCTACTAGTTACCATAGACATGCACTAGCCTAGCACTGCTAAACTCTTATATATGGACTGCATGAATAAATCCTGAAACATCCCTTTAAAGCAGTACTAAGTAACTCATGCCCCTAGAGGCCATAAGCGCCACTGCAGGCGTCGTAGCATGTTGTGTTTTTTACTCATTAATTGTCCGTGAGAGTAAATACTACACTGACAGAAAAGACAAAGGGACAGAGGGATATTGTTCATCCAATTACACAATGGAGATCATTTTTTCACTCAAACTTGGCTGTAAATACTGTTTAAGTGGTGCTATCCCGCAGTTAGCTTTGCCCGTTAGCCTGTTAGCTTCTTCTTCATGATACCATTAGTGTGTATTGGTGGCTCTGGTCCGGTGGCAGTCAAGTTGCAATTGTAGTTTTCTGGCCAGAGACACCAGGGGGCGATGAAAGACCCCCAATCATCCCATTAACACTTGTATTACCCCCAGAGGACTACGGAAAGGATTTATTAAGATAAACAAGTTACTTAGTACTGCTTTAAGGCCATGTTCTGCTTCGTGTTCCGCCCATATCATCAACGTCTGGTTACGAGTTCAGTGTCACATGACTAGAGCTGGGCAATATGTCGTCTACAGGATAATATTGAAATGGCTGTTTGGAAGATTTACATTGAGTTTATCTCCAATGTCAAGAAATGAGGGGAAATTGTAATAATGAAATTAAAAATGGGGGACAAATTGAGAGAAAAGATTTGATAAAACATTTAAAAAAAACATTTGTGGGAAAATTTGGTAAAAAACTGATAATTTTTGGGGTGAAATGGGGAAAGTGTTTTCTGTTCAGGCCAATAGGTGGCGTTCACGTTTGTGATGATGTCATAATGTCAGGTGGAGGGCGGGGCCAATACAACTCTATGGGAGAAATACAGTTTTTGTAGGAAATCTCCAAAAATTAACAAATGTTTTTCCTCATCAGGGATTCACAAACCTGACATGTTATTTTTATGTCTGAAAGTCCTTCCTACTGGACAACATCGCGACAAGACAAAAAAATCTGTCAGTTACCATAGTTACCGTCATAGAATTTTCAGCTGCTCCACCTCAGTTTTAAACTATGGGCTCTGTAGAAAGTTGTGATGTCACGTGAACGCAGCCTATTGCCATTGTATTGTAAATCAACATGTTTGCAGCAGGACATTTTTACACATTTCTGATGGTTTGCAAAAGTATCGCTTCATCATCATCGTCATCATCAAGTCCCCAAAGATACTGGAAACATCTACCTCTACCATCCGTCTGATAGAAGTGAACTTATCCACCCTGCAAACGTCCGACCGCTCGGTGACCCGTAAAAGCAGGAGTTATTCCAGACCCTGCGTCCCGCCCTCGTCACGCTGGAGTCCGGTGAGCTCTGATTGGGACGGCTCGGTGCCTGTGAAGCCTGCGATTGGCCGAGGCTTGCCTGAGTGGGCGGGTCAGAGCGAGGACTCGTCTGTGCCTTGTGTTGAACTCGTCGTGTCCAGATTATTTATGCACTACAGAAAGAAGCTCCTATTTTTGCAGAAATAAATGTCCTTTTACACAAGTGCCCCGAGTCCTGTGCTGATTCTCACCCAGAAGGTTTCGACGTGTTAAATAGTTCACTGGAGGAGACTTACGTGTTTATACCTGCAGCTGATTTGGCCTGAAAGCTAAAGGTTAACCTTAAAGGAGCAGGCAACGTTATACAACACTTTAATAAAACTCTATACATGTGTTTCCAATGACATCATGCATAGTTCCGGTGGCCATTTTGAATACCGAAGTAGAATTATGCAGTACTACAACACGTAACAATATCTCTACTCAGGATGAAAATGAAAAACAACTGATTGACAGTGGCATTTGTATGAACTCGTAATCATTGCTCAAGAAGATAACAGAGACGCACGTTTTTATGATATAACCAGCAAAGGTGTCACAGACGTAGCAGCTCAGTCTGTCGAGCTACAGCAGGATTTACTAAAGATCTGCTTCACTCTGAAGACTAAACTAACTCATCAAAGAAGAAACAGAAAACCTTTCTCTGGGATTTTTACAGTTTGTTACGTCAACAGAGTCTCAGTCTGAGTCAGTGTTTAAGCTGCTTAAGATGTTAGCATGCTACCGGTTAGCAACTGTCAACCACTGACATTGATTGAATCAACTGTCAATGGCTTGAACACGATAAACACATGTGTGGCTCACATCTATGAATTTGACCTCTGTCACATGTTGTATCCAAGGCTAGATGTTTGTGGTTCAGGGCTTTCACTTGGAGAGGTCAGAGCTGAGCTGTTGAAGCTAAATGCTAACCGATCGCATGCTAACAGCTTAAACACTGACTCACTGGTTTCTTCACATAAACGTGCATCTCTGGGGCCGTGTTTTTACTGTTATCTTCTTGAGCGATGATTACGAGTTCATAAAAATGCCGCTGTTAATCAGTTGTCTTTCATTTTCATCCTGAGTAGAGATATTGCACTACAGCATAATTCTATTGGTATTCAAAATGGCCGGCATGACAACAAAAGTCACATGACTGAAAGGCATGTATAGGACATCGCCATGGTAACACGTTGGAATGAATGGCAATTCTGGCGGCCATCTTGTGATCGTCCTTTTGAACCGGGTGCAATGACAATAAGAAACAGCGCTCATGTTCGTGTTGAACAGGGGTGGGAGTCAATAAGCTTGTCTTCTTCCCACTCCTTTTCGAGCTAGAATGTTATTTTTTTATTTAATTTTTTATATCATTTCTGGCTTTTGTGCCTGTGTTGTGCAGCTCGACAAAATTGAAAAATCAATCAATCAAATGTAGAAAGAAAATGATTTTTTTTATTAAACAGACTTTTTGTCATTATTTGGCTACATTTGACATGGATTTTCCTCGTGTAAACTTGTATGTTTACAGTTGTTTCATATTATTTAACACTGTAACAAAGCCTAGGCGTTAATTCAACCTGGTAGACTAATTTCAGCATCACCTCCAGCCAATGGTCGCTTCCATGAGGGCCACACCTCCACCTCAGCCAATCATCGCCCTCGGTCCCGCTTTTAAGCCCCAGCCACCATGGTTCGTTCGCTTCCCAGCTGCGGTGTGACCCACCTCCGCCCCATCTCCACCTCTTCTGCCCGCGGCTTCTCCCTGCTGCTTCCTTCCACCTATACCACCACCAGTGTCCAGGCTCCGGGGGGAGAAGCTGTTCATCCATACTGACTTTCATACATACAGTACATCGATGTCTCCCGCCGGGGTCTGATCGCCAAAACTAATACACATGTCAATAAATCTTCCTAATCGCTGCTTTTGTCTGTTTGAGTCTATCCAGGTTATAAATGTATTAATGACAGTAAAAAGCAAGAGCGCAGATAAAATACTTTCAGTGTCATGTGCACGGGTAAAAAGAACTGTTTTCAGCCTGGAGAAATTAGACAGAACGTGATCAACAAGTCCTTTAAACATTCACAGAGTTAACATGTCTGACCTGAGACACTGAGACTTAAAGCGAAACAACAAATCAAAAACAGATAAGATAATCCTTTATTGATCTCACAACGGAGAAATTCACTGTGTCTAAAATTCTGACGTTTTTATCAAAAGAAAACCCTGTTCCCATTTTTATATGACTTTATTAGCATTAGCCTCAGCGGCCAGTCACAAGATGGCCGCCACGCCCACTCTAGAGTTTATTTAACACTTTACCCAAATCTGAAAGCTTCTTGAAAAAGAGGTTCAAAGAAGCATCGACAAGGAGACGCAAAGAAGGATGAAAGCAACGAAAACGTGATCGAAAAGTTACAAGAAAGTACGACGGAAAAGTGCCGACAATGTGGAAATAATGCAAGGAAAAGCTTAGCTCGTTTTGTGGGCCTTAGCTTTCAAATTAGGCATAATTGGGTATTTGGGTAAAGCCGAACTAGAGATAATGTGCTTGGTTAAAGTGTGGGTTAACCTCTTAGTTAACTTAAAGAGGGGGTATTATGCTTTTTTCAATCACATAGCACCAGTCTATAGCATACTACAATGATGACGTAACCTCTGTTGGTCTGTATATGCAGTAAATTAAAATAACTGCCTTGAATAAAATTGCGCTCTCAAAATGGCTGTACTGAACGTCTTGAAATAGGCCTCTGTCTCTTTAAGAAGCTTTCCGACACGCCCCCTTCAGCACACTGCTGTGGCATCTAAACAACACTACTGTGCGGGGAGGGGGCTCTGCTGAGCTGAGGAGCAGTGGTTGGTGGCTTGGCTGGTGACGAAAGGTCCAGAGGCGTCTCCAGGAGGTGGGGGCGTTCCTAGGAGGACTGAGGCATAGCTACACCTAAAATGGCTGCCGTCTAAGTTTTTACTGATTACTCAAAAATATGTGAATGAGCCAAGGCAACACTCCAGGCATGTGTTTAATGAGGGAATGACATAATAACATGATATAAAGCTTGAAAAAGTCCATTTTACATAATACCCCCCCTTTAACTGACCACATTTTCTCAAGTTCGGCTTACGGTGGAAGTTAAGAGGTTAAACAGTCCCGAGGCGGCGTCAGAGGGTGGTAGTGCGCCCCCCCCCACAGTCAGCAGGTGGTAGTGCGGCCCTCACAGTCCTGGCACTGCAGCGCGGCGCTCCTGTAGGCCTTCCACACTCGGGGGTCCCTCTGACACACCGTGCCCCCGCCCCGCCGCTCCTCCGCCTCGTTCCTGTTGATGTCGCCCACGCAGACCCAGCCTCCGCCCGCCTGCGCCCCCTCCGGACTGGCCGCCCATTTGGAGTGGTCCAGGCTGGTGCTGAAGGCGGAGCCGCCGGGACTGAGGCGCTCGATGTTCAGGACGCTCCAGGCGCCTGAGCAGTTGGAGGGCAGCACCCCCGTGGAGCGAACCCAGAACTGCACCAGGAGGGGCGTCCCGAGAGCCGGCGCCACCCAGGAGTGGTACAGGTCTGCAGGGACACACAGGAGCAACCAACAAGGGTGTTTTTTTTAGTTTTTAAAGGCCCTGGGACCATTTCTTTTCAAGCAATGGAAAACTCACACAGCAAAAGAAGATATCTGGATAAATAGTATTTGAGTCATTCAGAGGAGGAAGTATTTTTGACATTGGGCCTCATTTCCTCGTTATCCAGAGTGTTGTTGATGTCTGGAGATATTTTTTTCTTAAATTCATGCAGTTCTTATATTTGAAGAGTCTAGTGGCGCTAGGCTAGGGCAAGGCTAAAGCATTTCTATGGTATCAGTTAGCCTGCATTAAAAACAGTGTGACCCACTCCACAGTGCACCTGAGGTAAATCACTTATAACACCAGACTAACCATATAAATGTCTGTGTTAATAGAATCATTTAAAATAACTTATAATTGAGCAGCATCAGCTTCGTGGCTGTAAGCTAACGCTGCGGCGGAGTGATCTGCGAGAAAATAGTCCCTCAAACTGCGGTAATTCATGTGATACAAGGTCAGTTATATTTCAAACATTATTCTATTAACACAGACATTTATATGGTTAGTCTGGTGGCTTTCTTCAGGAAAATCGTCTGATTCCGAAACCGTTAAATTGGTAAGAGGTCTTACGCCAAACCGGATGTGCGTCAGCGTCCGCCATGATAAGAAGCGTCTGAATTGTCAGGTAGGAAGGAGTTAGGGAAAGTGGCCTGTATGCAATAACTAATCATCAGCCACTTTAGCATAGGACCTCTGATGCAACTATCATAGCCACTTTAGCATAGGGACCTCTGATGCTAACTATCATAGCCACTTTAGCATAGGGACCTCTGATGCTAACTATCATAGCCACTTAGCATAGGGACCTCTGATGCTAACTATCATAGCCACTTTAGCATAGGGACCTTGATGCTAACTATCATAGCCACTTTAGCATAGGACCCTGATGCTATATCATAGCATTTAGCATAGGGACCTCTGATGCTAACTATCATAGCCACTTTAGCATAGGGACCTTTGATGCTAACTATCATAGCCACTTTAGCATAGGGACCTCTGATGCTAACTCACCGGTGATTAGGAGCTATGTGCCATCCCATAAGCCACTGCGCTAATCTCCCCGCCCCCCTCGCCCCTCGAGTGATTCGTGCGCAACCACTGTTGATTGACAGGTGCACATTTAATAATAAAAATAAATAAAAAAGTGAAGTGACAAAATACATGTTGTCGTCCCCACAGCTCAGTCACATGGTTTTAAAGAGCCTCCTCTGTAAATGGTTTAAATGAAGCAGTTTGTGCTTTTGCTTCATTTAGTAGAAACTTAAGTCACATGGCTAATTTGCATACTGTAGCTTTATGAAACAGCTGTTGAGATAAAATAAAGGGAAATGTGAAGGATCATTTGGATGTTTCTTTTTTCCTCCTTAAATGTCTTTATTTGGACACTATGTTGTTGTTGGACAATATACAGTAGGGGGCGGTATGCGCTTTTGTTTGGCCTGCACTGAACTTTAAAGAAGAACAGCTGTTTGGTGATGTCACTTCCTCTTCCCCTGGGTAAGGACGGTGGAATTGGGCAAATGCTGCTGAAGCTCTAGTTCACTAACTGCATAGAGATCTAACAGCTGACCCATGAAGGTTAAGGATTAGTTGCTAGTGTTAGCACTTAGAGGCTATACTTTAATGGTTTCGGAATCACCCATTGTAAACAAATCTGGCGTGAGGCCTTTAAAGGTAAGGATACAGTAATAACTGTCTGTTGAAGTTACTTTTGTGTTGTGTTCGCCGACCTGCTTTAGTTTAGTCTTACTCTAGTGATTATGGTTTACTTTCACCACTCAAACACTGTATCACACAATATACTCAGGAGACAAAATGGCGTGTGAATATAAATCTGTTTCACGGAGCGGGTCGTACCGTTGTTGAAGGCGGCTCCTTTGGCGAAGCTGATGAACGGCGTGCCCCCAGCGGAGCTCAGAGTCACGCTGCGATTCGACACAGACTCAGCAGAGGGGGCGGGGCTGTGAAGGCCGAGGGGCGGAGCTTGTGGCAGAGCGTGCTCAGAGTGGGCAGCAGCGACGCCAGCGCCTCCGGGACCTGGCAGTCGAACACGTGCGGCTGGTTTATGTGCAGCTGTTCTCCTGAAGCACAAACACGAGCCTGTTACCGATACTGAAATATGGCGTCTAGAACCATGACACACATTCCTGGGTCGCCTGTTGTCACGGTAACAGTCGTGAGTCCTCTGTTGTCACGGTAACAGTCGTGAGTCCTCTGTTGTCACGGTAACACTCGTGAGTCCTCTGTTGCTTTGGTAACACTAGTGATTTCGCCGTCAGTAAATCTTCCCGCACTATCGCAGACTGTGAAGTAAACATTGCCCCGTCGTCATGGTTACACTTCTCTCTGTAGCGTCTCATCGACCTAAGCAAAGCGTGCGGCGGCGGCGTTTTACCGATGGCGAGGAAGCGCTCCAGGGGGAAGGTGACACACAGGAAGCTCTGCCCGTTGATGAGTCCAGTGTCCGGGTACGAGAAGTGTCCGGCCTCCCGCGGGGGAGGGAAGTGAGGAGTGCTGTGGACCAGCCAGAAGCCCTGGGTTTTGTCGACCACCACCGCTCCTGAGAGAGAGAGAGAGGGGGGAGAGAGGGGGAGAGAGAGGAGGGAGAGAGAGAGAGGGGGAGAGAGGGGGGAGAGAGAGGAGAGAGGGGGAGAGAGAGAGAGAGGGGGGAGAGAGAGGAGAGAGGAGGGAGAGAGGGGGCGAGAGAGGGGAGGAGAGAGAGGAGGAGAGAGAGAGAGGGGGGAGAGAGAGGAGAGAGGAGGGAGAGAGGGGGAGAGAGGGAGGAGAGAGGGGGAGAGAGGGGGAGAGAGGGGGGAGAGAGAGGAGGGGAGAGAGAGGGGGGAGAGAGAGAGGGAGGAGAGAGAGAGGGGGGAGAGAGAGAGGAGAGAGAGAGAGAGGAGAGAGAGAGAGAGAGGAGGGAGAGAGGGGGAGAGAGGGGAGAGAGGGGAGAGAGAGGGGGGAGAGAGGGGAGAGAGGGGAGAGAGAGGGGGGAGAGAGAGAGGAGAGAGAGGGGGAGAGAGAGGAGAGAGGAGGGAGAGAGGGGGGAGAGAGAGGGGAGGAGAGGGAGGAGAGAGAGGAGGGGAGAGAGAGAGAGAGGAGGGAGAGAGGGGGAGAGAGGAGGGGAGAGAGGGGAGAGGGGAGAGAGAGAGGGAGAGAGGGGGAGGAGAGGAGAGAGAGAGGAGAGGAGAGAGGGGGGAGAGAGAGGAGGAGAGAGAGAGGGGGAGAGAGGGGGAGAGAGAGAGGGAAGGAGAGAGGAGAGAGAGGGAGGAGAGAGGGGAGAGAGGGGGAGAGAGGGGGAGAGAGAGAGGAGAGAGGGAAAGAGTGGGGGAGAGAGAGGGAAGAGGAGAGAGAGAGAGGAGAGAGAGAGAGGAGAGAGAGAGGGGGAGAGAGAGAGGAGAGGGAAAGAGGGAGGGGGAGAGAGAGGAAGAGGAGAGAGAGAGAGGAGAGAGAGAGGGGGAGAGAGGAGAGAGAGGAGAGAGAGAGAGGAGAGAGAGAGGGGAGAGAGAGAGGGAGAGGGAAAGAGGAGGGGAGAGAGAGGGAAAGAGGAGAGAGAGAGAGGAGAGAGAGAGAGGAGAGAGAGAGGAGAGAGAGAGGGGGGAGAGAGAGGGAGAGGAAAGAGGAGGGGGAGAGAGAGGAAAGAGGGGAGAGAGAGGGGGAGGGGGGAGAGAGAGGGGAGGGGGGGAGAGGGGGGGGGAGAGAGAGAGAGGGAAAGAGCGAGGGGAGAGGAGGGGGGGAGAGGAGGGGGAGAGAGGAGAGAGAGGGAAAGAGCGAGGGGAGAGCGAGGGGGGAGAGAGAGGGGGAGAGAGAGGAGAGAGAGGGAAAGAGCGAGGGGGAGAGCGAAAGGGGGAGAGGGGGAGGGGGAGAGAGGGGAGAGAGGGGAGAGAGAGAGGAGAGAGGGGGAGAGAGAGGAGAGGAGAGAGAGAGAGAGGAGGGAGAGGGGAGAGGAGGAGGGGAGAGAGAGAGGAGAGAGGGAAAGAGTTGGGGGAGAGAGAGGGAAAGAGGAGAGAGAGAGGAGAGGAGGAGAGAGGAGGAGAGAGAGAGAGGAGAGAGAGGAGAGAGAGAGGGGGGGGAGAGAGAGAGGAGAGAGAGAGGGGGAGAGAGAGAGGGAGAGGGAAAGAGGGAGGGGAGAGAGAGAGAGAGGAGAGAGAGAGGGGGGGAGAGAGAGGGAGAGGGAAAGAGGGAGGGGGAGAGAGAGGGAAAGAGGGGAGAGAGAGGGGGAGAGAGAGGAGAGAGAGGGGAGAGGGGAGACAGGGAGGGGAGAGCGAGGGGAGGGGGGGAGAGAGGAGAGGGGAGAGAGGAGAGAGAGGTGGGAGAGCGAGAGAGAGAGGTGGGAGAGCGAGAGAGAGAGGGGGAGAGCGAGGGGGAGAGAGAGGTGGGAGGGGTTTGTTTGTTAGGAATCAGTGAGTTCAGGTGTAATGTTGAGAAATGCATAGGATGTTGTGGTTAACTTCCTGTGCGCTCTTGTTTTTATCATTGATGTAGTGAACCACCTACAAAGCGGGAGTGTCAAATATGTCACTGTTGGTTATAAGTGCCGTGTGTAACAGTGTAAGTCACTGTAGTTTCTCTGTACCTTTGGTGTGTCCCGAGGATCGTCCCAGAGCTGCACGAGGCTCCACTGGGCTCTGGTCGTTGTAAAAAACAAACGCCACTTCTGAGCTCTGAAAAACCAACACCATACACAATCACAAAGAGACACTGTAAACATTAAAGGTGTTTTTCCCTAGTATCAATATAACTTTTTTTTCCAATTGAATACAAAATTAAAAAAAATGTGGACCATATTACTCCTTCTAGACAATAACTCCTTCTAGACCATATAACCTCCTTGTAGACCATTACCTCCTTGTGGACCATATTACCTCCTTGTGGACCATATTACCTCCTTGTGGACCATATTACCTCCTTGTAGACCATATTACCTCCTTGTAGACCATATTACCTCCTTGTGGACCATATTACCCTTGGGACCTATACCCTTGTGGACCATATTACCTCCTTGTGGACCATATTACCTCCTTGTGGACCATATTACCTCCTTGTAGACCATATTACCTGAGAGTAAACCTGTCCCAGCGTCCTGCCCACGGCTCCGCTCGTGTCGTTGATGCTCACTGCTCCCTCAGTCCAGGCCTCGCTGCCCGGCTCCAGCAGCAGGTACCTCAGCCCCTCCTCCGGGCCCCCCGCCATCGGGCCCCCGCCATCGGGCCCCCCGCCATCGGGCCCCCGCCGGCCGCACGGGGCAGTTTGTACGCATAGAACCTGTGCACACACCATACAACAGGAATTCATTTTTTATCTTTTTATTCATTCATAACAAAAATGACACACTACTTTACAAGAGCCGTGTGTTTGTTGTTGTTGTTGTTGTTGTTGTTGTTGTGTTATGTTGTTGTTGTTATGTTGTTGTTGTTTGTTGTTGTTGTTGTTGTTGTTGTTATGTTTCCATGGAAACAGCCGTCAGTCACAGTGAACAGTGTCAGAAGGTTTGAAGATAAAACACAATAAAACTCATGGCAGATTATGAATCGAGTTTAAGCCTTTCTTAACTTTGTCATGAGTATATATATAAATATTGGGCTCATTACGGCTCATAATAGAATAGAATGTATAATAGAGTAATTATAAAGTAAAAGGCAGTCTATCTACCTATACATGCGTTTCCAATGACATCACGCATAGTTCTGGCGGCCATTTTGAATACCGAAGTAGCATTATGCAGCACGACAACATGTAACAATATCTCTCCTCAGGAGGAAAATGAAAGACAACTGATTGACAGTGGCATTTTTATGTCTCGTAATCATTGCTCAAGAAGAAACTTACTTATCTTAACTTAAAAAATGGAAACAGTCTTTTAAACATGAGCTGCTTTCCCTGCAGTCTGAAATATAATATAACATTATATTTTTTATTTTTGTTAGTTTCTGTCAGTTTTTCTGTCAGTGGTTCCCCTGTAATGCCCCAGCCCCTGTATGCTCGGATTCGCCCCTGCTCTAAGATTCCGCACAGCCTTCACTCCCGCTGTCACTGGGCTCTGTGTGGCTGCGGGAAATCGCCTCTAAATGCTGTAACTTTAGAGAGAACGCTTTAAAACACCCAAGATGTCTGTCATTAATCCAGCTCTTACGCATGGTGGTTCTGGAGGCTCCTGTCTGCGCTGCAGCTTCAGTCATTGTTTCAAACGTTTTCCTGTCCTTAATAAATGTCTATGAATCTTCACCTCTTCACTTACTGTAGAAACCTTTAATGCTTCCAAAGAAACACGTCGCATTTCCTCCAGCCTTTTCGCGCTGTATTAATTAGACTCGCTCTATCGGGAAGCAGAAAAAACATGTGGCTAATTACCATATGTAAACATAGACGCGCCACTTTTACGCAATGAATCCTGATCTTTCAACAGTTTCACTCAAATAAATAATAACTATAAAGTCACAGCAAGTCACTGAGAGTCACTGGCTTCAAGTCCAAGTTAAGTCTCAAGTCTAAGTCAAGTCTTTTTGGTCAAGTAAGTGTCAGTCTGACTCGAGTCTCCCACCTCTGCGATGGCGTCTCAGATATTGTGAGGCTGGAGTTATGAAAGAGCCAGTCTTTGAACGACTCTTTGAAATGAACGTAAATCCCATCAGTATTACCACCAGTCCACAGGGGCCCCGTTGTCATTGTAGCAGCTGACGGGAGATGTGGCGCCCCCTGGTGGCAGCAGGAGCGACAGCAGCATCAGAAGAACCAGCTCCGACATCTGCAGAAAACAGGCGGTTGTCTGAACACGTGACCAGGGAACAGCCAGGGCGGAAACATCGCGCACCACGGTCACTCTGAGCTTTAGTCCTGAGGCACGTCGGTACTTTTATCCAAAAACACGTCGGACTAAAGACTTCCCCAGACCGGACAGGAGCCGCAGGTCCGCGCGCACACAAACACAGGATCCTCCTCCTCTAAACCAAAACTGTTACAGGTCTGGCCCCAAAACTAGGAACAAACTTGTTGTCATTGTGGCTTAACTTCCGTGTTGTGGTCACGTGAGGTGTTCGCTGTGACGTCATGTTGCGCTGTCTTTGATGTGGTTATTATCTGTGACGCCTCCTTCATGAAGCTTTATAACATGTCTGTCTTTTATTCCCTGAGGATTCATGGAGGAAAAGCTCTAAACTCTCTCCCATTCATTCTCAATGGTTAATATGGCTGCAGTACACTTTTGGCCACCAGCGTCAAATTGGGGGCGCTGTTTCACTCCTTTCGCCAAAGTTAAGGAAACACTGTGCTGGTGTCTTGGTATTTATCAATCACAGAGCGTCCTATCAACTTTCCCATTTTTCCAACTTTTATTGATCCGTCATATGTTTTGGAAGTGCTCAGTCACAAAGACGGTTATAAGAGTTAGGGAGATTATTATATTATATCTATTATTCCAGCTATTCTATCTATTATTCATCTATTATATCTATGGGTAAAATGAACCGCCCGTGAGATTATAGATTTCAACTTTACATGATTTCAACTTGACAACTCTTGGTTTCTCAAAGAAGAAATAATGAATGACAAATTACAGAAAATGTTCATGTACAGTTCTATAGTTTTTGTTTATTGGTGGTTCTGGGTCCAGTAGAGTAAATTATTTGTGATTTTTTTTTCAGAGACAAAATGTCATCATCTGCAGAAGGAGCGTATTATAAAAAGAAAAGATTGTTATAATATGTTTTTGGAATAAAATTGCTAATGGAGACTTCATGATGTTTGTATTAATTTCACCTTTAAATCTGGTGTTTCAATTTGCCCCACTCTGGGACAAGTTTTTTTTTAAGACCAACATCTTAAAACCCATACACTTCAGATGATTTTTGAAGATGCAAAAGAGTAGAAAACATCCCAAAATGTGTATGAATAGTACAATTTAGCATCTATTGTTTACTGTTTTTACAACAATCACCAAAGTGGCTCATCTTACCCCACTCTCCCCTAATACTCAAAATGTCATTGAAAACAAACCAAATAGTAATGAATCATCATATTTAGCCATTTGTATATCTATTTATGTATTGGTTTATGCTTTACAAATGTAATTCTTATTTTCCCTTGTTGTCAATGAAACTGAGCCACAATCATCACCTATTTCAAAGAACTTAAACCAACAAAGCAATGAGCGCATATGAACATTGTCTTTGAATGATTTGTACTGCCTCCCCGGCCCGGCTCGCTCTGTTTGCATATTCTTTGTTCCACAGATTAAAAAAAGGCGTAGGCGTCAGATCATGTGCCTGAAGAAAAGCTTAAACAGCAGAAATGTCAGTGTCCTCATGTGACTTTAGAGGCTAAAACAAACCGAGCTTTACTTCTGTAATACAGCTGTTTACTCACGTGTAATAAGCTCGTATCTTCGGCTGATAACGGAAAGAGAAGAGTTGGATACACAGATCTCAGTCTCAGTGTTTTTAATATCCAGGTGTTTCATTACAGTCGGGGGAAACATGTTTGATTGAAGCGACTGTAAAACCACCAAACCTGTTCTGTTTCCTGTTCTCTTCTGCTTCTTCCACTGAAAATATGAAAACGTTTGACTCGGCGAAACAAGTGCAACATGATGCTTTATTTTGGAAAACAGGATTCACATTTAAGGCGGATCATTTCATCTCCGCACTGACTAAGCTTTGTTCTTCTAAATAATAATAATAATAACAACAGCGTTTGCGTTCACGACTTTGTAGAACGTCATGTGATCATTTGAGTCGGAGCAGAAGAGTCGACGGGAGAGACGCGGTTCCCTGGACTTACAAACCTGCCACATTCTTCTTCTTCTGTCCACACCTTTAGGAGACAGTCATGTGACCTGAGTGAGACCATGTGACCTGAGTGAGACCATGTGACCTGAGGGAGGAGTCCTGGGCTTTGTGACGGTTTTTGTTTCACGTGGGTTTAGCCGTTACCGAGATATGAACCATAAACGAGTCCGATATTCAGTGTTTTGACCGTTACCATAGTTACCACTAGAAGTGGGAACCTCTGGGTAGCTCACGATTCGATACGATACGCGATACATGGCTCACGATAACGATTATCTCACGATACGCCGATACTGCGATAATCAATATATTGCACAAAAATAAGCTACGATACATCACGATAAATAAAAAAACATGCTACTTTTAACCTTTATTTGAACATACTACATATTACACATTTCTTTTCATGTGCTTTGTACCACTTTTATAAATGATCCCTGACTTACTCACTGAAAATGGGTCATAGATCTGTCAGTGACTTCATTTACATTTAAATAAACAAGAAACCACAGTCCTGTTTAAAAAGAAATAAATCAGCCCCAAATTAATCTTCTTTATAATTATAAAAACTATCATTAAAAGTAATTTATTTGTGTGACAGTGTTTGGTCCAAGTGCTTAAAACTGTAGTGCTGCCCCCTGCTGGTCTGACTGAATTCTTCATCATTGTTGGCCTCTATTGACTGTGAACAGTGGAGCACTGCTGCCTCATTAATATGCATGACGTTGCTCATTAATATGCATGACGTCATCAAACGTTTCAATATCAGAATAAAATGTATCGGTATCGTATCGTCCCGCAAAATATTGGAAAATCGATATATTGTCACACTCCTAGTTACCACAATATGATTGTTAGCTGCAACGCCTCCATTTTAAAACTACAGGCTGTGACGATGTTGTGAAGAACATGTGACTCACTGAGAAATAAACCCTTGTTTCTATTTAAAAACAGAGGATAGGTGTGTTTAAGACGATGGGCGAGGAAAGCCCTTCTCTTTGGTCCTCATGGTGCAGAGCTGACATTGCTGTAATACCACCCCCTGGTGGCCAGGGGCGACTCTAACAGACTTGGAAACAGGATTCCTATGAAGCTTTGGGCCTCGTTTAAACTGTTAAAAGCCTGGCTCCAAAGAGTTTTAATTGCTCTGACCCATGTGACACTGACCCATGTGACACTGACCCATGTGACACTGGGGTCGGTGTCATTTTTTTAACCACGCTGAATAAAAAGTGTGAGCCTGAATCTATGAATGACAGGTGGCGCTGTGGAGGCTCGGGCCGGCCCACAGGGCGGGGTTAGGGTTAGGAACGTTAACAGTCTCTGTGAGGATGTGAGACAGGCCTCAACTTTGACAGTGTTTAAGTCCAGGCTGAAAGGACACCTTTTTACTGCTGCTTATGGCAATTCATTGTATTTTAACGAATTTTAATATATAGATAGACATATTTTTAATGTAATTTTATTGTGTTTGGGTGTCTGGTGTTGCTGTGAGGCACATTGAGTTGTACATGTACATGAAATGTGCCATACAAATAAACTTGCCTTGCCTTGCCTTCACAGACCACTCAGGGGGTCGGGACCTTTACAATGACTGGACCTGAATGAGACCCCCCCATCTCTATTATGTAGATCTATGGGGGCGCCTGCAGGGGGCGCTGCAGGCCGGTCAGACTCGTGTCCAAGAAGCCGCCGCGCTGGCTCGGTTTGTCGCCTCCACCTCTTTTCTCATCAGAGATACTTTGATCTGCAGAAATGCTTCATATTTGACAGAAAGTCAAGGATCTGTCCAACACACATTTAAATAAGCAGAAGTTTATTATCCAGTTTAATCCTGACAGTGTTGGGCAAGTTACTTTAAATATGTAATATATTACAATATATTAGAAGTTACTGTTTCAAAAAGTTACTTTTGGCAAATATAAACAGAAAATAATAATAATGCCACTGAGCAAAAGTGGAGTCAAAGATTTCCTTCTCCAGCTCTCTCTGCAGATCTGATTCACAGTGTTAAACTTGAGTTATGTAAATGCAAATGTAACTATTACTTCAATTGTAATGACTAATATATGACTGTATTTTGTGTGAGTAACATGTTATATTCCTACAGAAAAAGACACTGGTTATTTTGTAAGACACTGGATCCTAAACTGTAAACTGTAAGAGCAGAGTCTGAGGTCCGTCTGTGTGGGAGAAGCACAAACACGTTCATAGACTTTTAAAATAGTTTTATTCCCAAACTCTGTCAAACAAACACGAGACGCTGCGAGACCTGAGGCTCCTCTGATCTCTGGTCTTTCCTCCAGTCCAGACGAGACACGCCTGATCTTAAACACCTATTTCCACTAAACAAGTCCCTTTGCAGTGTGTGGCCCGGGACAGAACGCCGCCTCCGCTCTCAGGATAAAAACATCTTTATTCATGAAATAATAATAATAACAGCTCAGACCTTTTCCAGGTCTCATGTCCAGTTTTACACAAAAGCCGACTCGCTTCAGTCCACGTCGGCCGCAGTCACACATGAGCAACAAAAGCAACAAAAGCTGAGAATAATGTGCATCGAAGAGCGTCCAAACGTCCCTCAGAGACGCGAGCGCCCCCTTCAGGTGTGGAGCAGGAAGGGCAGCTCGGTCCTCTGCTCGTCCATGCGGCCGCCCTGGACCCTCAGCAGCAGAGAGAAGAAGACCTCGTCGTCCATGGGCCCCGGGGCCCTGCTGCGCTGGTCCTCCAGGCGGCCCTGAGCCTGCACACAACAACCACAGACTCAGCTCTCGATCGTCCAGACAAAACAACCACAGACTCAGCTCTCGATCGTCCAGACATGAGGATTTACAGAAAAACCTGAGCTTCTCCCTGTGGCGAGGGCTCGGCACGTGTCGATACCGATACCTGATCAATACATTTGTCGATACCTAAACTAAAATATCTGTCATCTAGAACCAGAAAAAAAACAATAATGTTATTTATTCCATCAAAGACGGTTTCTTTTACATTTTTATCATTTATTTGAGCTGAAACAACCAAGTCACTTCCTTTAATGCCGTCCCTGGACCAACAGCATCAACACTAGGGCTGGAACCTCTGGGTAGCTCACGATTCGATACGATACGCGATACATGGCTCACGATAACGATTATCTCACGATACGCCGATACTGCGATAATCGATATATTGCAGAAAAATAACCTACGATACATCACAATTAAAAAAAACATGCTACTTTTAACCTTTATTTAACATACTACATATTATTCATCATTTACATTTCTTTTCATGTGCTTTGTACCACTTTTATAAATGATCCCTGACTTACTCACTGAAAATGGGTCATAGATCTGTCAGTGATTTAAATAAACAAGAAACTACAGTTTTATTTAAAAAGGAATAAATCAGCCCCAAATGAATCTTCTTTATAATTATAAAAACTATCATTAAAAGTAATTTATTTGTGTGACAGTGTTTGGTCCAAGTGCTTAAAACTGTAGTGCTGCCCCCTGCTGGTCTGACTGAATTCTTTATCATTATTGGCCTGGAGTACTGCTGCCTCATTAATATGCATGACGTTGCTCATTAATATGCATGACGTCATGCATATTAACATCACATCAAAAGTATCGATATCGGAATAAAAAGTATCAGTATCGTATCGTCCCGCAAAATATCGCGATATATTGGAAAAACGATATATTGTCACACTCCTAGTCAACACTGGGATCTAAAGATACAGTCCTGATTAAAAGTTTAAGGAGTGCGGTGATACCTGAGTGTGCAGGATCATGGAGTAGAGCTCCTCTTTGGGCGGGGGGCCCGGCGGGGGCCTGGCGGGGGCCCGGCTCCGGCCTCCTCACCAGACTCAGCTGTCGGAGGCTTCCTCTGAAGCTGCGACCCTTCTGTTTCTGCGGGACGGAGCGAGCCAGCTGGGACCTCTGATCGTTCAGACGCCGAGCCTGAGCCGTGGCCACAAGGTCGAAGAACTCCTCCTTCTGCAGCGACGTCATGGAGGAGAACACCACTGAGGAGAGAGGAGAACATCACTGAGGAGAGAGGAGAACACCACTGAGGAGAGAGGAGAACATCACTGAGGAGAGAGGAGAACATCACTGAGGAGAGAGGAGAACATCACTGAGGAGAGAGGAGAACATCACTGAGGAGAGAGGAGACTATCACTGAGGAGAGAGGAGAACACCACTGAGGAGAGAGGAACATAGAAGAGAGAACATCACTGAGGAGAGAGGAGACATCACTGAGGAGAGAGGAGACTATCACTGAGGAGAGAGGAGACTATCACTGAGGAGGAGAGAGGAGAGAGAACACACTGAGGAGAGAGGAGAACATCACTGAGGAGAGAGGAGAACACCACTAAGGAGAGAGGAGAACACCACTAAGGAGAGAGGAGAACATCACTGAGGAGAGAGGAGAACATCACTAGGAGAGAGGAGAACATCACTGAGGAGAGAGGAGAACACACTGAGGGAGAGGAGAACATCACTGAGGAGAGAGGAGACATCACTGAGGAGAGAGGAGACTATCACTGAGGAGAGAGGAGAACATCACTGAGGAGAGAGGAGACTATCACTGAGGAGAGAGGAGACATCACTGAGGAGAGAGGAGAACATCACTGAGGAGAGAGGAGACTATCACTGAGGAGAGAGGAGAACATCACTGAGGAGAGAGGAGACTATCACTGAGGAGAGAGGAGACTATCACTGAGGAGAGAGGAGAACATCACTGAGGAGCAGAGGAGAACATCACTGAGGAGAGAGGAGAACATCACTGAGGAGAGAGGAGACATCACTGAGGAGAGAGGAGAACATCACTGAGGAGAGAGGAGAACATCACTGAGGAGAGAGGAGAACATCACTGAGGAGAGAGGAGAACATCACTGAGGAGAGAGGAGAACATCACTGAGGAGAGAGGAGAACATCACTGAGGAGAGAGGAGAACATCACTGAGGAGAGAGGAGAACATCACTGAGGAGAGAGGAGAACACACTGAGGAGAGAGGAGAACATCACTGAGGAGAGAGGAGAACATCACTGAGGAGAGAGGAGAACATCACTGAGGAGAGAGGAGAACATCACTGAGGAGAGAGGAGACTATCACTGAGGAGAGAGGAGAACACCACTGAGGAGAGAGGAGAACATCACTGAGGAGAGAGGAGAACACCACTGAGGAGAGAGGAGAACATCACTGAGGAGAGAGGAGACTATCACTAAGGAGAGAGGAGAACATCACTGAGGAGAGAGGAGAACACCACTGAGGAGAGAGGAGAACATCACTGAGGAGAGAGGTGAACACCACTGAGGAGAGAGGAGAACATCACTGAGGAGAGAGGAGAACATCACTAAGGAGAGAGGAGAACATCACTGAGGAGAGAGGAGAACACCACTGAGGAGAGAGGAGAACATCACTGAGGAGAGAGGAGACTATCACTAAGGAGAGAGGAGAACATCACTGAGGAGAGAGGAGAACATCACTGAGGAGAGAGGAGAACATCACTGAGGAGAGAGGAGAACATCACTGAGGAGAGAGGAGAACATCACTGAGGAGAGAGGAGAACATCACTGAGGGGAGAGGAGAACATCACTGATGGTGCTCGCTTCGCCTCGTACCTCGTGGAGCCGGCTTGGTGGTGTTGGGCTCAGAGTTGCACCTCCTCCTCACTCTGGGCTCTGGAGCGATGAAGGAGCAGCGCTGGTCGTTCAGACGCCGGCCCTCCTGTAAGGTGCACAGCAGCTCGAACAGCGAGTCCGGGAAGTCCGGGCTTAACCGGTGAGCCTGGTGACGGAGAAAGACGGTCAGAACCTCCAGTAGAGTCAGGACAGAAGGTCTGGTGTTCACGTCTGTGAGCTGGTTCAGAATAAAAAAGATCTGATTTGTTTTGCTCAATCGGGTCCATTTTTACCCCTCAGGTAAACAAAAAAAAGGGCAAATATTGGAATAAATTGGCTTAAAAAATGGAGGTAGATTGAAATATTTTGGGGAAATGGGTAAAATATTAGTAGTATTAAAAAGGGGCAAAAATAAATAAAAAAATGGGGCAAAGCTTGGGCAAAAAATAGAGAGGACAGAGAGAAAATATGGGAGGGAAAACAAGATTTATTTTTATTTTTATTTGAACTGAAACCAAGTCATTGGTCAATACTTATTTTAAAAAATATATAGACCCTTTAACTGCTGACATCATCAGTGACATCAGCTGGAGGCAGGAAGTGATGAGAAATAAGATTAAACTAAAACTAGCGATTTTAAGTGTAAAACTACAACTGAAACATGTGGTCCTGTTGTGGCTTAATGTACCAGAACAAGAGGAATGACATTTGAGACGATAAAATAAGATTTATCTGAAATTTCCAAAAACAGTTAGACATTTGTTTATCGTTACTATGACAACAGCTACAATGGAAATAGATAGGAATCGAGCTTCCCGCCTCCAGCTAAGCCCGGAATGTTTACAAACAATTAAAGGGTCTATATAAATATACCTTAATGTTTTTCCCCGGTACCATACTGGTATCAAATGCTGAGGAGGAGATAAACAAAATTCAAATCCAAAAACAGGTGCTCGTCAGGATCGAGTGGAGTGAATCCATAAACTCAAGAAGAAAGAAGAGGATTCAAGGCTTAAAACAAAAGTCCTTCATTTGATGGGACTTGCCAACGCATTTCGGTCGCCGTGGCAACCGTCTTCAGGGCAGACTCAGTCACATGGTGAGCAATATCACACACAAAAAGATACATTTTACAAAGACATAAAAAAAAATTACAAAAATAACAACGAAGATGTGGCAATGAAATGGATCACATCTATGTAGCAAGAACAAGTGTTACTACATACAGGAAATGAACAGCACCTCTACACTACATGGTCGACCACAAAGAGAATATGAAATACAAAAAACCGTAGTATGTGCAAAATGTAACACCATGTATGTTAAAGGGATATTTCAGGATTTTGACATTGGGCCTCATTTCCTAGTTATCCAGAGTGTTGTTGATGTCTGGAGATATTTTTTTCTTAATTCATGCAGTTCTTATATTTGAAGAGTCTAGTGGCGCTAGGCTAGGGCAAGGCTAAAGCATTTCTATGGTATCAGTTAGCCTGCATTAAAAACAGTCTGACCCACTCCACAGTGCACCTGAGGTAAATCACTTATAACACCAGACTAACCATATAAATGTCTGTGTTAATAGAATCATGTTTGAAATATAACTGACCTTGTATCACATGAATTACCGCATTTTGAGGGACTATTTTCTCGCAGATCACTCCGCCGCTGGTTAGCTTACAGCCACGAAGCTGATGCTGCTCAAATATAAGTTATTTTAAATGATTCTATTAACACAGACATTTATATGGTTAGTCTGGTGTTATAAGTGATTTACCTCAGGTGCACTGTGGAGTGGGTCAGACTGTTTTTAATGCAGGCTAACTGATACCATAGAAATGCTTTAGCCTTGCATAGCCTAGCGCCACTAGACTCTTCAAATATAAGAACTGCATGAATTTAAGAAAAAATATCTCCAGACATCAACAACACTCTGGATAACTAGGAAATGAGGCCCAATGTCAAAATCCTGAAATATCCCTTTAAGCTGCCACATTAAAGGTCCAGGTGAACCAAGTGCTCGAGTCTCCAACTAGTCTCCAGGCCGGTGAGGCGCTTTAGGGCTGGTTTTAATAGAACGACACAAAGTCAAAATCATGAGCCTCATGGACAACAGAGATTAGAAGATCAGCTTAGCACAAAACCCTGCAGTGTGGGGAGTAACTAAATACAGGTATTTAGAATACTCATTTTGAGTACTATCTGGTAAAGTTACACTTTCATGTCAGAGTATTTAGATACAGTTACTTTCCAAATATCAAGGGAAACATCCCAGGATCAGTCATTATATTTTAGCTCCATATTCACAACATTATTAAGAAGACCTGTTTTTCCTCTTAAAATAAAATATTAAAACGCCTTAAGCCACAGTTCATACAAACATGTGTCACATGATGCTGTATCTGCTGCTCCATTGGCCGACAGAGTTAAAGAGTTCGGTAAGTGAGTTTTTAACAGCTGTCATTTTTGTATTTATACGCCATATTTATACATGAATATATGACAATCAACGTGAAAGTATCTAAAAGTATTCAAATATAGTACGTACTCTGATTAGACAAAGTAATGGAATACGTTACTAAATACATTTTAAGTATTCAGTAACTATATCCCATGTTAAAGTATTCTCCCCAACACTGAAAACCTGACGCAGAAATGGAGAAATGGATTTAATCTTCAGATTCTGCGTTGAGAAACTCTTCTCACAGTTTTCACAGCGGGGGGTTGGGGAGAGTCGTGTTGTTGAGACACATTTTTAACATTTCCCTGTGGTTGTAGTAATTCCTGTTTTCTCACCGCGACAGTAACAAGTGACAAACAAAAGACTGATGAGCAGTTTTAGCTCATTCAACTCAGCGTCAGTTTGATATTATTATCCAAGATGTCACTCACAGAAAACAGAGCAAATGACAGCGCGGGGAAGAAAACACGAGGCAAATATCGCCTTACAGTACTTACTGCATCACACGATCAAGGATTTATTACCATAAACAATGACCGATTATAAAGTCAATGATTCTATGAGTCATTTTGATAATAGTGACCCTGAACATAATAGAGCTGACACCTGGGAAAGGGAGGGAGGTGGGGGTATGGCCACGAAGAGGGGTTATATTATTTGACTGATTACTTGGTATTTCTTTTATTTATTATTATTATTATTATTATTATTCATTTTTATTAGTATTTTTGTTATTTTTATGTTTGTTTTTTGTTTGTTATTTTTGGCTTTTGTTCATTTTTTATTTTTTTTTATCTTATGCTGTTCATTAAGAGGAGTTTCTCGTGGGGGGTATGGCCACGAAGGGGAGTTATATTATTTGATTGATTACTTTGTATTTCTTTTATTTATTTATTATTATTATTTCCTTTTTATTATTATTTTTGTTATTTTTATGTTTTTTTATTTTTGTTATTTTTTATTTTATTTTTATTTATTTTTATGCTTTTGTTTTTGTTTGTTTTTATCTTATGCTGTTCATTAAGATAAGTTTCTCGTGTTATGTGATAACCGCTCTTGTTTCGTCTCCTTTCTGGTTTCTGTGGTTCACACTGGACTGAAGGATGATTTGTCATTGAAAGCAATGATAACAGGAATAATGCTAAAACCAATCAAAATATTTTATTAAAAAAATAAAATAAAATAAAGTAAATGATTTGTGTGAATCAGTCCAGAGACTCCAGAGTCTAAGCACGAAATCAAAGCAACAAGAGCATCCTATAAACAAACTACTTTATAAACAAACTACTTTATAAACAAACTACTTTGTTTATAGGAAAATGGCTCATCTGCCGGACGAGGACGCACGAGAGGAGCGTCTCGAGTTTGATACAGGAAGTAAATACATTTTAATCTAAATTTCTTTCAGTACAACAACAACTGAACGATAAGTCAATGTAGGAATTATTAACGCAACAAAAAAGTGTTGTAAAAGAACGTGAAAAAGACAACAATGCGAGGAAAAAGATCAGATTAGATTAGTATTGTAGGTCTTAGCTTTCAAATGAGGCGTTACTGTTGCCTATAGGCTGTAAACACTGCAGTCAAGAGGCTTTTAGATTTGGGTAAAGCCGAACAGAAGAAAATGTGTAAGTGGAAAGCAGCTTATCTTAAAGGAACAGGCCAGTGTTTTCCCACACTGAGATATGTTCTTACCTGAGCTTAGACAAGTTGATGCGTACCTGTCTGGTCTTTACGCGTGCGCTCAGTCACGCACAAAGACCAAAGATGTTGTTAGCATTTAGCCTCTCCTCCTCTATGGGGCCAAACGGGGGTGAAGTTAGAAGCGACCGAGCTCTTCCACGTTTTCACTATTTAATTACGGTTACATGAGGAGTTACAGGATCCAAGTCTAGTCACACTAAAGGTGAGGCGTAATAACACCTTAGAGCACTTCGACGTCCGCGCAGTAAAGTGCACCTAAAGTGTTATTACGCCTCACAATATAGTTCCCCTTTTTATCCAATTAGAAAATCCACATGTTTAATTTTGTGTGACTAGACTTGGATCATGTAACTTTTAACGTAACTGTATTTAAATAAGGAAACGTGGAAGAGCTGGTCGCTTCTAACTTCACCCCGTTTGGCCCATAGAGGAGAGGCTAATGAGTAGCTGCAGTAACTCTCCGTTGAGTTTCAGAAATATTCATGGTTTATTTTTAAGAGTTTTTTTAATGTTTTTTTCTCGCATATTTGCCCGGAAGCGGAAGTCGTGATATCCATAAATGTAAATATTCCAAGCAGAAACCCAACTTTACACATTTTTATAGTGATACTCTCTCTGAGGACGTAAGACAGGCCTCAACCCTGAATATTTTTAAGTCCAGGCTGAAAGGACACCTTTTTACTGTTGCCTATGGAGATTGATTGTATTTTGTATGTGTGTATATGGGTGTATACACACATACACACATATGTGTGTATGTGTATATATGTGTATATATGTGTATATATATACGTGTGTATATATATACACACATATATATATATATATATATATATATACGTGTGTATATATATATATATATATATATATATATATACGTGTGTGTATATATATATATATATATATATGTCATATAATTTTATCAATTGATTTGTTTTGATTGTGTTTTAAATGTTTTTTATTGTATTTTTTATTGTGTTCGGGTGTTTGGTGTTGCTGTGAGGCACATTGAGTTGTCATGTACATAAAATGTGCCATACAAATAAACTTGCCTTGCCTTATATGAAGATTTTGGAAAGTTCTGATAACAAAAGGCTGTGAAAACCATCTGTATTTGTTCAAAATACATATATTTGTGAATGTATAATTATATACCCCGGCATACTGTTTTACTGTATTATTGCAATAAGTATACACTGTATACTTATTGCAATAATAAAAAAAACCAAATGAAAAAAAAACAAGCTTTTCCTTTGATGATTTTATTGTATTGTTTTAATAAAATGTAAATACTGTGTGTAAATATTATGAACTGTATTGTTTTATGCTTTTTGTAGTGTTTTGTAATTGTATGTCTCGGTACAAAGCATGATCATTAATGCTCCTGTACATGTCCCTGTCAAAGAGATAAACTAAACTAAAGTACATTTAAAAAGTTTCCCTCTTCACCTGCAGCGTCACGTTTCAGTCCGTTTTGCTGCGATAACACGTGAGCAGGTTTTAAGGCTTTACTGACCTTCTTTGCTTTGTCCCGCTGGTCTCGCTCAGACTCCAGTCCGGGCTCGTCCAGACTCTCCTCTGGCTCTAGTCCGCTCTCGCTCCGCTCTGTGGCGTGTCCTGGCGTCTCCTCCTGACCCTCCGCGGTGGTCTCTCTTTGTCCCTCTTTGCTCCGGGCCTCGTCCCACTCGGCGACGCCCGGAGGCTGCCGCACGCTCTCCTCGGCCATCTCCTCCGCCTTCTCTCTGACTCTTCTTCTCTGCGTAAACAACAGAAAACAGCCCGTTCAGTCCTCAGTGGCAAGTATGAACACACTTAGACACTGAAGGCCTTTGAGACGCATTCTGGAACCCGTCCGGCAGGTTTTATCTTGCAGGTGTTAGAATAGTCTGACATGTACCTCACGCCTCGGGGTCGAACTGAGGAACAAACAAGACCGAGGTTCGTCCTGAAGAGACTGGAATAGTAGTAAAAATACAGCAACACATATGCACATGTAGCAATGCACTGGGGGAGATACAAGGCTTAAAAAGGTGCTTGAATTAACCTCTTAACCCCCGCCCGAACCGAGCACATGTCCTCCAGTTTGGCTTTACACAAATGTAAAAGCTTCTGTAAAATAACAAGGCTGAAAACGCGACACAAAAGTGACAAAAGAAGCAACAGGAGAGAGACAAAAGCAACAATAACGACACAAAGACGACGACAACGCAACAAACAAAAGGGAGGATCAGTTTTTGAGACATTACACTGTTGCTCTCCATTTGAGAAGCTTTAGATTAAGGGTGGACCGAGGACCGTCCCAGTTTTGAGTCCTTTGTCCCACGTCCCAGTAGATTTCTCCAAAACCATTGATATGTCCCAGTTTTAGGCAAGGCAAGTTTTTTTGTAGAGCACAATTCATACAGAAGGCAATTCAAAGTGCTTCACAGTTGCAGAAAACAGATCAAATCAATCAATACTCTACAATATCAATCAATTAAAAAAATACATTTTACAGATTACGAGTAAAATCAATATTTTACTCGTAATCTGTCCCATGTTGTCCGGGTTTTGGCCAATGTAGTCCCCGAAATAGCATACTTCACTTGAAAATCAATGCTTTTGGCCCATGGGATTATCAGTTACCAAGTGTAAACCAATTCAAAATCTCAATTCAGGATGAGGATTGGTGCGTGTCATAAGTCGTCGACAGTTTAACCGTTCATCGTGGGTAAAAACAGTTTAGATTTGGAATCCCTGCGGCCTATTCCTAAATAATGTCCCAGTTTTCTAGTTGGAAAATCCGGTCACCCTAGATTTGGGTAAACCCGAACTGGAGAAAATGTGCTCCATTAAAGAGGGGGTATTATGCTTTTTTCAATCACATAGCACCAGTCTATAGCATACTACAATGATGACGTGACCTTCTGTTGGTCTGTATATGCAGTAAATTAAAATAACTGCCTTGAATAAAATTGCTCTCTCAAAATGGCTGTACTGAACGTCTTGAAATAGGCCTCTGTCTCTTTAAGAAGCTTTCCGACACGCCCCCTTCAGCACACTGCTGTGGCATCTAAACAACACTACTGTGCGGGGAGGGGCTCTGCTGAGCTGAGGAGCAGTGGTTGGTGGCTTGGCTGGTGACGAAAGGTCCAGAGGCGTCTCCAGGAGGTGGGGGCGTTCCTAGGAGGACTGAGGCATAGCTACACCTAAAATGGCTGCCGTCTAAGTTTTTACTGATTACTCAAAATATGTGAATGAGCCAAGGCAACACTCCAGGCATGTGTTTAATGAGGGAATGACATAATAACATGATATAAAGCTTGAAAAAGTCCATTTTACATAATACCCCCCCTTTAAAGTGATAGTCTGTAAGTTTAAATGTTTTACAAATTTAACAGATTGTGTACAGTTGACCGCCTGGGTCTGAAATTTGAGGTAACATACGTAATATCAAATTATTATCTTTTTGTAAAGTCCCTGCCTTTACTGATTACAGCAACTAATCGGAATCTCCGGGATACCACTTTGACCAATGAGACGAGCGTTCCTGTGAAGCAGCCTGGCAGGACCAATCAGGAGAGAGAAGGGGGAGCGCGATCATTTATTAATGAAAATTCTGTTCCTGCTCTCCTCATTTTACAAACTAGGAGAGGCTTTCTGGTTAAAGAGGGGAGGAAATTCATTGTTTACTTTCAAATTTCACTCTATAGCTCCTCACTTTGCAAACTTACAGACTATCACTTTAAGAGGTAAGTGGTTAAAGCAGTACTAAGTAACGTGTTTACCTAAATAAATCCTTTCCGTAGTCCCTCTGGGGGTAATACAAGTGTTAATGGGATGATTGGAGGGTCTTTCATCGCCCCCTGGTGTCTCTGGACAGAAAACCATGCTTGCAACTTGACTGCCACCGGGGCGCAGCAACCAATACACACTAATGTAATCACAGAGAAGAAGCTATCAGGCTAACGGGCAAAGCTAACTGCGGGCTAGCGCCACTTAAACAGTATTTACAGCCAAGTTTGAATGAAAAAAAATATTTCCATTGTATAATTGGATGAACAATATCCCTCTGTCCCTTTGTCTTTTCTGTCAGCGTAGTATTTACTCTCCAAGACATTTAATAAGTTAAAAAATCGTAACTTGCTACGACACCTGCAGTTGCGCTTACGGCCGCTAGGGGCAAGAGTTACTTAGTACTGCTTTAAGATGCTAATACGCTTATTCTGACTATCTTAAAATAAGAGTGCTACACTGAGGAAAAATGCCATATTATTTTAAAGCAGTAACTCATGCCCCTAGAGGCCATAAGCGCCACTGCAGGTGTCGTAGCATGTTGTGTTTTTTTACTCATTAAAGTGCATACGACAGATTTTAATGCTCTTGAAAATATGACTTATTTAGATGGATCACATCAGTTGCATAGTTATCATTTTTTTCAGTGAAGCAGCAATTTTAATGAAGAAATGTTGGGCAGAAAAGTTATTTTTATTTTTAAGCTGCTGACAGGAAGTGACATAAAAGAAGGAAACATTCCATAGCAGTTTGACTCATTCATTTCCCATTGACTTAACATGGTTGCACGGCAAAAAAAAATTTGTTTACCTTCTTCGATGTCACTTCCTGTCGGTGTCCAATAAGGAAGTGAAAACATAAACATCACAAAAATGGTCAAACTAAAGAAAACTGGGAATAATCTTTAGCACAATCTTAAATATAATCGTGTTAACTGTGTTTTAGCAAAAATTGTGTCTAATGTGTCATATGCACTTTAATTGTCCATGAGAGTAAATACTACGCTGACAGAAAAGACAAAGGGACAGAGGGATATTGTTCATCCAATTACACAATGGAGATCTTTTTTTTTTCACTCAAACTTGGCTGTAAATACTGTTTAAGTGGCGCTAGCCCGCAGTTAGCTTTACCCGTTAGCCTGTTAGCTTCTTCCTCGTGATTCCATTAGTGTGTATCGGTGATATTGCAGCACAGGCCAAAATAAAAGCTCTTTATTGGAGCACCTTCTTCTCCGTCACTCTGTCGAAAAGCGGAAGTGAGTTTATCCATTAACGATGTGAAGATTGAGAAAGTGTCTGAAATAAGAGAAGTTGACCTGAAGCTCACGTATTGCACGTACACAAGGTTACATACACATGACACGATGACAATGTTATAATGCTCAATACATTTCTCCTTCCCTATGTCACCTTATTTTGTTAGTTTATTTGAGCGATTGCGAGTCATGGACAACAGTTATTAGAAAAGAAAAAACACAATAAAGCCCAAAAGGAGTAAAGCAGTTATTTAACATAAAAGACATAGTATTGCAAACTCTCTTGGTGCACTGTAAAAGCAAATATCAAGCACTAGTTTAACCTCTTAGACAAAAGAGCTACAAATGACAGGGTTAAATGACTTGATTTGAGGATATTAATCTTGTTTTGGTAAATGGTCTCAACTTTTATAGCACTTCTCTACCTTCATTAGGCTCAAAGCGCTTTACAGCAACTGGGGGGAAGGTGGGGGAAGTGTCTTGCCCAAGGACACAGTGACAGTGTGCATCTTCAGGAGCTGGGATTCAAACCCCCGACCTTCTGATCATGAGACGACCCGCTCAAATATGCTAGAATTGAGACACTTAAACAAATCTAGTTAATCTCGTAACAGGATGAGATTAACCGAGCACATGTTCTCCTGTAATAACGCGGTGTCACTTTTTTTTGCCATGTTTCTATTGCTTTGTTGTCACGTTTTCAT
The DNA here is from genome assembly GCA_007210695.1 of Neogobius melanostomus. Taxonomy (NCBI): domain Eukaryota; kingdom Metazoa; phylum Chordata; class Actinopteri; order Gobiiformes; family Gobiidae; genus Neogobius; species Neogobius melanostomus. The sequence goes on from VHKM01000743.1 coordinate 610,698, forward strand.
CCTCGTTTGTGTCTCTTTTTCATCACTGTTTTATTTTCAAGAAACCTTTAAGAAGCCAAACTGGATAAAATATACTCGGCTCAGGTGGAAGTTAAAGGGATATTTCGGGATGTTTGACATTGGGCGTCATTTCCTAGTTATCCAGAGTGTTGTTGATGTCTGGAGATATTTTTTTCTTAAATTCATGCAGTTCTTATATTTGAAGAGTCTAGTGGCGCTAGGCTAGGGCAAGGCTAAAGCATTTCTATGGTATCAGTTAGCCTGCATTAAAAACAGTGTGACCCACTCCACAGTGCACCTGAGGTAAATCACTTATAACACCAGACTAACCATATAAATGTCTGTGTTAATAGAATCATTTAAAATAACTTGTATTTGAGCAGCATCAGCTTCTGTAAGCTAAGGCAGCGGCGGAGTGATCTGCGAGAAAATAGTCCCTCAAAATTAGGGCTGAACGATTTTGCCAAAAATCAATGTTGTGATTTTTTTCAATAAATATTGCGATTTCAATTTTATTTCGATTTTCCTTCCCCCATTTACCTTTAAAGGAACAGGCCACCGTTTTTACATACTGAGATATGTTCTTACCTGAGCTTAGACGAGTTCATTTGTACCTGTCTGGTCTCCACGTGTGCCTTCAGTCACGTAAACACAGCACAGACGGCGTTAGCATTTAGCCTCTCTCTTCTCCTCTATAGCTCCAAACGAGGTGAAGATAGAAGCTACCAAACTCTTCCACGTTTTCCCTATTTAAATATGGTTACATGAAGTGTTAGACTATAAAGTATAATTACACAAAATTAAACAATGTGGATTTTCTAAGCGGATAAAAAGGGGAACTATATTGTAAGGCGAAATAATACCAGGAGTAATTCGGCAGCCGCACAGTAAAGTGAAGATATCACTGCGCGGATGCCGAATTACTCTGTATTATTACGCCTTACAATATAGTTCCCCTTTTATCCGCTTAGAAAATCCACATTGTTTAATTTTGTGTAATTATACTTTATGGTGTAACACTTCACGTAACCATATTTAAATAGGGGAAACGTGGAAGAGTTTGGTAGCTTCTATCTTCACCTCGTTTGGAGCTATAGAGGAGACGAGAGAGGCTAAATGCTAACGCCGTCTGTGCTGTGTTTACGTTACTGAAGGCACACGTGGAGACCAGACAGGTACAAATGAACTCGTCAGAGCTCAGGTAAGAACATATCTCAGTATGTAAAAACGGTGGCCTATTCCTTTAATAACGTTGTGTTGCCTATAACTTAAATTATAGCCTAAACTGAGACAATGTTATTACTCATAAAAATATTATTATTTTAGTATTACTTACTTTTTACATTTTTATAATTGTATACCCTACTGTAATATTTGTGTAAATAGCCTAAATAATTTCTTGCTATTTGGTTCTTAATTGCGTTTTAGTCAGTGGTTATGAGATAAGTTCTCATCCAAAACATTCCCAGACATTAGCCTCCTTTTAGGTTTTAAAAAGTCAGCTGCAAACTCTTTACAAGCAGCACAGGCTCAGCTTCATCTCTGTGGAGGCAGAGACAGTCGGAGGTGAGAGTTTCTGTGATCAGAGCATCAGTACGTTTTTAATGCAGGCTAACTGATACCATAGAAATGCTTTAGCCTTGCCCTAGCCTAGCGCCACTAAGCTCTTCAAATATAAGAACTGCATGAATTTAAGAAAACAATATCTCCAGACATCAACAACACTCTGGATAACTAGGAAATGAGGCCCTATGTCAAAAATCCTGAAATATCCCTTTAAGAAGTTGATCAATTTTCGCAGTGAGACGTTCAGAGCCAGAGACGAAGCTTTTTTCCGGAGAACATTTTTTGTGTTTACATCTGCAGATGAAAAGCAAAGACGGTGCTGTGACTTTAAACATCCAACAGCAGCTCTGGAACAAACTCGTCTGTTGTTGGTGCAAACGTGTGGAAATCTCAAACCGATGACATAAATTTAAGAGCTGCAAACACACAGTGACGATCAAACGTTTAAGACCAGTTCAAAAATGGTGACGTCATGGGCTCTGATGTCTATTCTGGGTCTTCCACTCGACTCTTTTGTTCCATAAACCTCAGGATCCGAAATCTAAATGACTGCGTTACTGCGAGAAACGAGAACGTCTTTTGCTTCCTCTGCTTCAGGACAAAGTCATGACAGAGTGAAACCTGAAACCACGTTATATATACAGGCATGTGCTCACAAACTTTTGATCAGCTGCAAAAACAGACTATTTCACTCCCTTTTGCCTGTATATATTTTTTTTGATACCGGTACATTAGCGATACTTGGTTTTCGATAGCTGAACGATACTTTTCCCGATACTGATACTAAAATATTTGTCATGTAGAACCAGAAAACAGAACAATGTGTTCTGCAAATTTACAATATCGGGTTCATCTCTAATGTCAACAAATGTGTGGAAAATGGGGAATAGTTTTGAAATAAATGGAGGGAAAAAGGAAAAATTGTGTAGAAAAAAAAGGGGGGGAATAAATTGGTTAAATGGAAAAAAATGGGGGGAAATACAGAAAATATTAGTAATAAAACTGAGCAAAAATTAGGGGGGAAAAATTGGAAAACAAGAAAATTTAGGGCAAAAATAAGAAGAAAAAATAGTCAAAAAATTGAACAGAAATTAAAAATTAAAAAAATTGGGGAAAAACATTTATTTGAGGAAAAATGTGTCGAAAAAAATGAAAAAAAGAAGGGAAAAATTGGGAAAATGGAAAAAATTAGTAATAAAAAAATGAGCAAAAATGAGGGGAAAAAATACGAAAATGAGAATAAATTGGGGCAAAAATAAAAAACAAAATGTCAAAAAATTGGGCAAACATTGGGCAGAAATGAAAAATATTTTTTGTGGAAAAAAATCATTTATTTGAGCTGAAACAACCAAGTCACTTCCTTTAATCCTGTCCCTGGACCAACAGCATTTTTTCGATACCTGCTTTTGATACTTTTATTTTTCGATACCGGTATTACCGAAACTTTTTTTCCGATTCCAAACTGGTATCGTTTATCGGTGCCCAGCCTTATGTCGGAGTAAAGTTGGTAAATCCGTTGAATATTGTTCTATCTGCTCCGTTCTGATCGAGGAAATGTATAAAACGTTGAAAGTGTGAACCGTATGTGGCAGAAAAGAACAAATGAAAATCTAACGTTCGCTCGTGGGGGATTTCTGCACTGCAAAATGTAATTAAGTAGATTAGTTTAAATGTCTCAATTTGAGCATAATAATCAAAATAAATTGAGTTGTTTTGAAAAGTTAAGATTTAGTTGTCAGATTATGTCACTGAACGAGCTGTTAGAGCTGCAGAATATCCAGAATCAGGAAATACGGCCATATTAGTCCAGTGCTCCGGTCTCTGCACTGGCTTCCTGTCGCTCAGAGAATAGAATTATTCTAGATACTTCTGACTTGTTTCAATACATCTTTATTTCAGGTTATTTTCTTAGCCAGGAAGTAGATTCATGTCATTTCTTTCTCAAATTTATAATTCTTTTTACAGTGCTGGGCCTTTACGTTAGAATGGAGTGACTTTATCGACTACACTCCAAAAAATGTATATCTAGATTAGTTTAAATGTTTCAAGTTGAGTATAATAATTTGAATTAAGGTAGTTTTAAAGTGCATATGACACATTAGACACAATTTTTGCTAAAACACAGTTAACAATATTTAAGATTTTGCTAAAGATTATTCCCAGTTTTCTTTAGTTTGACCATTTTTGTGATGTTTATGTTTTCACTTCCTTATTGGACACCGACAGGAAGTGACGTCGAAGAAGGTAAACCATTTTAAACTGTTGCCGTGCAACCATGTTAAGTCAATGGGAAATGAATGAGTCAAACTGCTATGGAATGTTTCTTTCTTTATGTCACTTCCTGTCAGCAGCTTAAAAATTCAAATAAAAATAACTTTTCTGCCCAATATTTCTTCATTAAAATTGCTGCTTCACTGAAAAAAATGATAATTATGCAACTGATGTAATCCATCTAAATAAGTCATATTTTCAAGAGCATTAAAATCTGTCATATGCACTATAACTCGTTAAGATTGAGTTGAGCATGTGACCCAGATTATTTCTGACTCCTTTAAATACATTTCGTCTTGGTCTTATCCCATTGTCCCAGCTTTACTTTCTCATTTCAAGCGACATTTACCTCATAATCTGAAATGTTATATAACAAGCAAAGTCATCTTAAAAAGTCTAAATGGCTCAAAACAAGATACATTTCCTCAAGTCATTTAAGCCAGTACTTGATATAACCGTTTTTGTAGTGTGTACACTACAAAAATCAAGCATTGGGTGAAATAACTTGAATTGAGGAAATGCAAAAACAGACTATTTCACTCCCTTTTGCCTGTATCATTTTTCGATACCGGTACATTAACGACACTCGGTTTTCGATACCTGATCGATACTTTACCTGGAAACGGAAAAAATGTGTAGAGAAAAAAGGGGGGAATAAATTGGGGAAATTGAAAAAATGGGGGGAAATACAGAAAATATTAGTAATAAAAATTAGGGGGGGGGAATTCGAAAACGAGAAAAAATTAGGGCAAATATAATAAAAAAAATGTCAAAAAATTTGGAAAAATTGGGCAGAAATGAAAATAAAAAAAAAATTGGGAAAAAACATTTATTTGAGCTGACACAACCAAGTCACTTCAAGCGACATTTAACAAGCATAACAAGCAAAGTCATATTAAAAAGTCTAAATGGCTCAAAACAAGATACATTTCCTCAAGTCATTTAAGCCAGTACTTGATATTACCGTTTTTGCAGTGTGTACACTACAAAAATCAAGCATTGGGTGAAATGACTTGAATTGAGGAAATGTATCTCCTTTTGTTTTGAGCGGTTTTCGCTCAGTTAGACTTTTTTCCTGATCAGACCAAGTTTGCTTTGCTACTTGACGACATTTCAGACGAGTTCTAAGGTCAATCTTGCTCGAAATGAGAAAGTAAAACTGCCAATGGGATAAGACCAATTTTCTTACCTATTGGCGAGGGAAATTACCAAGACAAAATGTATTGAAACGAGTCAAAAACATGTCAGAACAAGTGGAATACTACATTGTGACAAGTCAAAACAAGTCAAATTTGTATTATTTTGCTCAAATCGAGACATTTAGTTCATCAGTTCACTATGTTTTGCAGTGTAGTCGTATCCTGCAAGTAGTTTCAAAACATTTACTTATTTTTATGCTTTTTAATGAAAACCCAAACCTAAACAGAAACGTCGGGTCTCACCTTTTAACGGCGCACGTCCATCCCCCGCCGTCAAACCCTCGGAAACGGCATATCAACGGGACGCTGGTGGATTTGGAGAAGAATAAAAAAAACAAGTTGAAGGTTTGCAGAGCGTCTTCCTGTTCTCTTCAACCGCACGCACAGCCCACCCCCATATGAGACTCACCCTCATCTCTCTCTCTCTCTGTGTCACATGGGGCGGGGTGGACCGGGGCCGACCTGAGCAGAGCGCCCGCCCGCCTGTCAGAGCGAGCGCGGCGTGTTGAAACAGGCTTGCTTTCGCGCTCTCGGCCTGTGGTTTGGCACATCCTGTTGACTAGAGCTGAAAAAAAAGGAGAAGCGTGGGCAGGCCAGAAAAGGGAACTTTGACATTTCGTGATAGGGCACAGTTCAGCAGCTGTTTTTAGCGACGGAAGAGCGACAGAGAGAAAGAGAAATCATGTGTTTAGTTTAGTTCACGTCAAGAAAAAAAATGGTGCACTGCAAAAGCTACATATAATGCATGGGTTTTAATGACATGAGAATTTTAATCTTGTTTTGAGCGGTTTGTTTAGCTGTGTCCAAACTCATTCCTAACTTTGCTAATGTATTTGTAGCATCCAGGTTCTTCTCAGGGACAAATTCAATGCACAGAAATGCTACAAAACAATCCTTTAAGTTCATGAAATTGATACAAATGCTTTATAATTAAATGCACAGTGGTTTTCTTCCAAACAAATGCCAGTAAACAAGTACATTCAGTGCTCAGTTAACTTTTTGAAGTAACTGTACTTTTGCCAGCAGTTTTTTCATACAGTACTTATTACTTCTACTTGAGTAAGAATAAAATGAAGTATCTGTTTCGGAAACACTTTATTTTACAGTGTTTAGTAACAATGTGTAATAACTTGTACCTATGGGTTAGATACACAATGGAATAATCTGTATTAGAACTTTGGTGGTACATAAAGAAATAAGACACATAAGACATTGCACAACCTCCTATTGCACTGATCCTTATTGCACTGATCCCTATTGCACTGATCCCTATTACACTGACCCTATTGCACTGATCCCTATTGCACTGATCCTATTACACTGATCTCCCTATTACACTGATCCTATTACATGACCTTTACCTGATTTACACTGATCCTATTACACTGATCCTATTACACTGATCCCTATTACACTGATCCCTATTGCACTGATCCCTATTGCACTGATCTTAACACTGATCCTATTGCACTGATCCTATTGCACTGATCCCTATTACACTGATCCTATACATATCCCTATTGCACTGATCCCTATTGCACTGATCCTTATTACACTGATCCCTATTACACTGATCCTTATTACACTGATCCCTATTGCACTGATCCCTATTGCACTGATCCCTATTGCACTGATTAACTGCCCTATTGCACTGATCCCTATTCACTGATCCCTATTACATGATCCATGCACTGATCCTATACACTGATCCCTATTACACTGATCCCGTATTTCACTGATCCCTATTGCACTGATCCCTATTACACTGATCCCTTTCACTGACCCTATTACAACTGATCCCTATTACACTATCCTATTACACTGATCCCTATTACACTGATCCTTATCCTGATCTATTACCTGATCCTATTATATCATTCATGATCCCTATTATGATTCTATACACTGATCCCTATTGCAACTATCTCCTATTGCACGATCCCTATTGCACTGATCCTATTGCACTGATCCCTATTACTGATCCCTATTACACTGATCCTATTATTACACTGATCCTATTACAATAATAACACATGACCTATATACACTGATCCATATACACATGATCATTATTTCAGCTATCCTATTACAACTGATGCCTTTATTAAGCACTGATCCAACACTGATCCCTATTGCACGATCCTATTTGCAGCTGATCTTATGTTCACTGTCATCTCCTATGAACCCTTATTGCACTGATCCCTTTATTGCACTATTTCCCTGATTACCTATCTGATCCTTATTATCACTTGATCCTTATATCATCTGATCTCTTTATTACAACTGATCCTATATACACTAACCCTATTACACTGATCCTTATTACACTGAATCCTTATTACACTAGATCCCTATTACACTGAACCTATTACATTGTCCTTATTACACTATCCTTATTACACTTTCCCTATTTACACTGAACCCTATTACACTGAATCCTATACACGATCCATTATTACCACTGATCCCTATTGCACTGATCCTTATTACACTGATCCCTATTACACTGATCCTTATTTCACTGATCCCTATTGCACTGATTCCTATTACACTGATCCTTATTACATCTTGAACCCTATGATCACTATCCTTACTACACTGATCCTTATTACACTGATCCCTATTACACTGAATCCCTATCCTCACTGCATCCTCCTCACTCACACCCTGATCCCCTTATTAACACTGATCCTTTATTACACTGACCTATACCACTCGATCCTCCTATTACACTGAACCTATTGCACTGTCCTTATTACACTGCTCATTACCACTGACCTTATTACACTGGCCTTATTCATGATCCCTATTACACTGATCCCTATTGCACTGATCCTTGATAACACTGATCCTATACACTGATCCTATTACTATGCTGACCTTATTTACCACTGATCCTATTACACTGATTCCTATTGCTACTTATCCTTATTGCATGACCCTTTTACACTGAACCCTTTACCACTGTATTCTCTAATTACACTGATCCTTTATTACATATCCTATTTACACTTGATCCTATAACACTGATCCTATTGCACTGATCCATTGCACTGATCCCTATTGCTATCTGATCTCTATTACACTTGATCCCTATACACTTATCCTTTATTACACTGATCCTTATTACACTTGATCCTTATTACACTTACCCATTACACTGATACAACGATCCCTATGCAGCTGATCCTTATTACAACTGATTCCTATTGCAGGCGATCCCTATTGCACTGGAATGCCCTTTACACTGATCCTTATTACACTGATCCTTATTAACCCTGATCCCTATTTACACTGACCCTATTACACTGATCCCTATTCCTGTCCTTAATTACATCGTCCTTATTGCTACTGATCCCATTAGCACTGACCTTATGCACTGATCTTATTCGGCACTGATTACTATTACACTGATTCTTATTTACACTGATCTGTTATACCGATCCTATTTACAATGCTGATCCTTGATTGCACTGATCCCTATTGCACGTTATTCTGCCTATTACACTGATCCTTATACAGGATATCCTTATTGCACTGATCCTATTGCACTGATACCCACTATTACATCTGATCTTATCAACTGATCTTATTACCCCCTGATTCGCCTATTACCGACCTATTGCAACTGATCCCGATTACCCTGATCCCTATTGCACTGATCCCTATTGCACTGACCTTATAGCACTGATCACGCTAATGCACTGATCCTTATGGCAGCTGATCCCTATTGCATTCTTGATTCCTTATACAACTGATCCTTATTGGCACTGGATCTCGCCTATGTGCAGCTCGATGCCTATTGCACGGATCCTATTACACTGATGCCTGATACACGATCCCTATTGCAGCTTGATCCCTATACACTGAACCGTATACACTGACCCTATAGCACTGCATCCTATTAACTGATGCCTTATTGGGCACTGTATCCCTATTGCATGATCCTATGCCACTGATCTTATTAGCACTGATCGCCTATTACATGATCGGATCCCTATTTACAGCTGATGCCTTATACACTGAATTCCCTAAGTTGTACACTGATCCTATTAATGATCCCTATGCATCTGATCCTATTGCAGCTGAATCCTTATTACATACTGAAACCCTATTCGCACTGATCCCATACACGATCTATACACTGATTCCCTATTACACTGATGCCCAGTTACACTGATCCCTATTGCACTGATTCCCATGCAGCTGATGCCTACCTTATTACAGCTGATGCCCATTGACGAACCATTACACTGACCCTATTGCACTGCCCTTATACACTGATCCGTATTGCGACTGATCCTTATTAACACTGACCCTATTGCACTGATACCTTATTACACTGATCCTTATTACAAGACTGATCCTGTATTACACTGATCCCTATTACATCTGATCCTAGTACACTGATCCTTATTGCACGATCCCTATTGCACTGAATGTCCTAACGCACTTGATCCTTTAACACGAGCCTTATTAACTACGGATCCTTAATTACACGGAAGCCTTATTACACTGGATCTTATTCGGCACGAATCCTTGATTGCGACGATCCTATGCACTGATGCCTATTAAACTGACCTTATTACACTGATCCATTACACTGATCCTTATTACACTGATCTTATACACTGATGCCCTATTGCACGATCCTTGATTACACTGATCTTATACACTGATCCCTATTACACTGATCCCTATTACCTGATCCTTATTACATACTGACCTTACTAGCTGATGCCCTATTTGCACTGATCCCATTTATCACTGATGGCCTTATACAAACTGAGCTCTATGCACTGATCCTTATTACACGTGACCTATTGCACTGATCCTATTAACACGATCCTTATACAGATTTTTCTGACCTCCCATTGCACTGATCCTATTACACTGCAGTCCTATTACACTGATCCTAGTTACACTGGATGGCCCTATTGCACTGATCCCTTTGCACTGATCCTTATTTGCAGCTGATGCCCTATAACTGATCCTGAATTACACTGATCCCTATTGGCACTGATCGCTTTATTGCAACTGATCCCTTTCAGCGCTGATCCTTATTGACTGATGCCCTATTTTGCACTCTGGATCTATGACACTGATCTATTCCACTGATCCCTTTGCACTGATGCCTTATGCACTGATCCCTCTTTGCAGCAACTGATCCTGTATGGCACTGAATCCCTTTTGCGCTGATTCCTTATTGCAACTGATTCCATGTTGCACTGATTCTCTTATTGGCACTGATCCTTTGCACTGATCTTATTTCGCAGCTGATCCTATTGGCAAACTGATCCCTATTTACACTTGATCCCTATACACTGATCCCTTGCGACTGATCCTTGAGTGCACTTGATCCTTTGCGTGAATCCTATGCACTGATCCCTATTACACTGATGCCTTTGCATCTGATCCTTATTGCACTGACCCTAGTTGCACTGGATCCTTATTGCACTGATGACCCTATGCACTGATCCTATTGCACTGATTCCTACTTGGCACTGATCCTTATTGCAGCTGATCCTTATTACACTGATCCTTATACACTATTCGCCTTAGTGCATCTGATCCCTTGCACGTGATCCTTAATTGCACGATCGCCTATTGCACGTGATCCCTATTACAACTGACCTATTGCACTATCCTTGCTCTGATCATCCTAGTTACACTGATCCTATTAGCAGCTGATGCCCTAATGCAGTCTGATGCCCTTTGCACGATCCTGATGCACTGATCTCCTATTGCATGCTGATCCCTTTATTGAATGCTGATGTCCCTGTTGACACTGATCCTTTATGTACACTGATCCCTAATGCACTGATCCCTTGCAGCTGACCCTAGTGCACTGATTCCTATTTGCAGCCGATCCCTATTACCGATCTGATCCCGTACACGCAACTGATCCCTTTGGCCGCTGATTCCTTATACACTGATCCTTATACACTGATCCTTATTACAGAGCTGATGTCCCTATTGGCACTGATGCCCTTTGCAACTGATCCCTATCAACTGATCCTTATTGGCCATCTGATTCCCTATACAACATGAATTCCCTTGCACTGATCCGCTAGTGCACTTGATCCTATTACACTGATCCCTACTGCACTGATCCCTGTTGCACTGTCCTTATTGCACTGATGCCCTAATGCATCCTGATGCGCCTATTACACCTGATTCCCTATTACACTTGATCCTTATTGCACTGATCCTTATACACTGATCCTTATTCAACTGACCCTATTTGCACTGATCCCCTTTGCACTGATCCCTATACATCTGATCCCTATTTGCAACTGATCCTTATTGCACTGATCCCTGCCGAAGGTTCCTTACATGCAGCTGATCCTTATTTGCAACTGAGCCACTATTGCATCTGATCCGCCCTATTACACTGAATCCTCTATTTACCTGAATCCCCTGTTGCACTGATCCTATGTGCACTGATCCATTGCATTCTGATGCCTTATTGCATTCTGATCCCTATGCATCTGACCCTATTACAAAACTGATCCCTATTGCACTGATCCCTATGCCGATCCTATTACACGATGCCTTATTCGCACATGATCTTATGTACAGACTGATCCTTATTACACTGAATCCCTATTGCATTTCTGATCCCTTTGCGCGTGATCCTATTACAATGATTCCCTATTGCACTGAATGCCAGTTGCCTGATCCTATTGCACTGATCCCATTGCACTGACCCGTATGCATACTGAGCCTAATTTTGCACTGATCCTATTACACTGTCCTTATTACACTGAAACCCTATTTTACACTGATCCCTATTACACTGAACCCTATTACACTGATCCTTATTTACACTGAACTTTATTTTGCACTGATCCCTTTGCGCTGATCCTTTTACACTGATCCCGTATGTTGCACGATCCTTTTGCACTGACCTATTGCACTGATCTCCTATTCCACTTCCCTATTGCACTGAATCCCTTTGCGCTGATCCTATTACAACTGATTCCCGATTGACACTGATCCTTATTACAACTGATCCTTATACTACTGATCTCCATTGCACTGGATCCTTTTGCGCGATCCTTATTACACTGATCCTTATTAACACTGACCTTATAGCAGTCTGATTTCCCTATTGCACTGATCCCTGTTGCACTGATCCTTATTGCACTGATCCCTTGCTCTGATCCTATGCATACGTGATCCCTATTGCATCTGATCCTTTGCGCTGAGCCTCTTAACTGATCCTTTTGCACTGATCCCTATTGCCTGATTGCCCTTTTGCGCTGATCCTTATACAGCTGATCCCCTATTGCACTGATCCCTTTGCGCGTGATCCCTAGTACAGCTGATCCCTTATTACACTGATCCCTATTACACTGATCCTTATTTCACTGATTCCCTATTGCACTGATTCCTATTACACTGATCCTTTATTACACTGATCCCTATACACTGATCTATTACAGCTGACCTATTACACTGATCCATTATAACTGATCCCTTATTACACTGATACCTATTGCAACTGATGCCCTTTGCCGCTGATCCTTATTACACTGAGTCCTTATACACTGATTCCTATGCACTGATCCGCTTGCACTGATCCTATTGCAGCTGATCCCTATGTGCAGCTGATCCCTTTGGCGCTGATGGCTTATTACACTGATCTTATGTACACTGACTATTATCAACTGTATCCCTTTGCGCTGACCTTATTACATCTGATCTCCTATTGACTGATCCCTATTACAACTGATACCTATTTACAACTGATCCTATTACACTGAGTCCTATGTGCAGATTCCCTATTAACACTGATCCTAATTGCATGCTGATCCTAATGCACTGATCCCTATTGCATTCTGATCCCTTTGCCGCTTGACCTTTACACTTGATCTCTATGTCACTTGATCGCTTATTGCAATGATCCTATTGCATCTTGAATGTCCTATTACAGTTCTGATACCTATTACGCGATCCTATTACACGATCCCTATTTGCAGCTGAGTGCCTTTAATGCACTGAAGTTGCCCTAGTTGCACTGAGTCCCTATTACACGATACTATAACTGATGCCCATTTACACTTGATCCCTGGCGGCTGATCTTAACAGATCTGACTCCTATTGCACTGAGCTCCTATTACAGCTGAAGCCCTATTACATCGATCCTATTACACTGATCCTTATTACACGATTCCTATTGCTATCTGATCCCTAATTGCACTGTATCCTTATTCGCACTGATCCTAGTACACTTGATCCATTATTGCACGATCCTATGCACGGATCCCTTTTGCGCTGATACTATTACAACAGACGTATTAACACGATCCTATTGCACTGATCCTATGTGCACGTGATCCCTATGCCTGATTCCTTATTACTACTGATCCTTATTGCAGCTGATCCTATTGCATCGGAGTCCCTATTGCACGATCCTGGCACGGTCCCTATTGCACTGATCCTTATTCGCACTGATGCCCTATATACACCGATACTTATTTGCAACTGATCCTATTGCACGGAGCCCTTTGCCGCGATATCTTTATTCACTGATCTTATTACAGCTGACCTATGCACTGATCCCTATTGCAGACTGATGTATTGCACAATGTTTCAAGTAATTCGCGTCAGTTGTAAAGGGCTTTGGTTTCCAGTGCAGTAATAACATGTGCGCTCCTGAACGCATCATAATAAACTCATGATTCTGAACGTGACGAATGACTCAGCGTTTGCGGCTTTTGGCAAAAGAACCAGAGAGAGAGAGAGAGTTTTCAAAGGTCATTGAACCGTCTGCATCAGGTTCAAATAAATGCAGATAAACTGTTTTGAGAGTCAGCACTATGATTAATGCTTGATCAAGAACAGGAAGCTGCTATAGTTACATTTATTTAGATTGCTATTGGATTTTGTTTTAAGATTTGAAACCAATTGAAATTGCGGAAAACGAGCAGAGTTGAGCAAAAGTGGTTTGAAACTGAAAGAAAACGTATTTCAACAACACCTGCAGCTGAAGATCAATCAGTCTGCTATTATTGTACCTTTTTAATGAATAAATGTGGAGTATGTTATGTATCATCCAAGCTGTAATGATGATGGTGAATAACAGTAATACCAACATGGTAATGAAATAGGTATAGGAAACAAACTTATACTTGTTATAAAGTGTAACATACTGTGAATGTTGACTTAATGTAACGCATTGTTGCATTTGCTGTAAATATGTAATCAACTTACTTGTTTAGTAAGACAATAAGGACTAAACATTGTTATTGTTGCAACCACATTATTATTTAAAGTGCATATGACACATTTTTTGCTAAAACACAGTTAACACGATTATATTAAGATTTTGCTAAAGATTATTCCCATTTTCTTTAGTTTGACCATTTTTGTGATGTTTATGTTTTCACTTCCTTATTGGACACCGACAGGAAGTGACATCGAAGAAGGTAAACAATTTTAAACTGTTGCCGTGCAACCATGTTAAGTCAATGGGAAATGAATGAGTCAAACTGCTATGGAATGTTTCCTTCTCTTATGTCACTTCCTGTCAGCAGCTTAAAAATTCAAATAAAAATAACTTTTCTGCCCAACATTTCTTCATTAAAATTGCTGCTTCACTGAAAAAAATGATAACTATGCAACTGATGTAATCCATCTAAATAAGTCATATTTTCAAGAGCATTAAAATCTGTCATATGCACTTTAAGTATATGAACGGGGTGGGAGTCTTCTTCCACTCCTTTTCGAGCTAGAATGTTATTTATTTTTATTTTTTCTGGCTTTTGTGCCTGTGTTGTGTAGCTTGAAATAAAAATATCAATCAAATCAACATGTTTTGGACCAGAAACTTTGTATACAAATAAAATACGAAGTTTCTGTCTGAAACATGTTCAGCTGCAGCTGCTGCTGAAACACGTTTTCTTTCAGTTTCACGCACACTTTCGCTCAAACTCTGCTGTTTTGTCCAGTCTTTATACATACAGTATTATCCGTTTTTTCACAATTAATTAAAGTGATACTAAAAAGTTCTGTAATACACCTTTAAATAATCACATTTTCTAGAAGTCCGACTCTTTGCTGATCTCAGCAACTATAACCAGAATCCCCTCTCTCGGGCCAGTAGCGTTTTGTTTGTTTTCCTAAGCGATGTTCATTAGTACCATCCCAGCTGTTTTTATTACCACAGTTTTCATCAGCTTATGCCTCCAGGGAGTGATACTTCCTGAGACCAACTCTAACTGTGCTGTGTGGCTCATAATAAACATCTGCGACCTTATGTGTCCCAAGAGAGAGTGGCAGATCATGCGAACCTGGTGCTCCTTTTGCACAATCATCAAAACGCTTTACTCAAAGTTCTGCTCTTCTCCTGCACAATAGGAGCTGTTGGTGACTGTGACCTCCATGTTTTAAAATTCCTTTCTTTGAACGGATCAGAGTTTACCTCATGACCTTTGTGTGAGAACTTGTTGTGCCTGTGCGTGGTATCGGAAGTCGGATGAGTTACTAGACCAATAGACCACAGACCATGTCCCATTGTGCGGAGGCCCAGGGAAGACCCAGGACTCGCTGGAGGGACCTGGTGCCGTCTCAGGATCCCCCCAGAAGAGCTGGAGGAAGTGTGCTGGAGAGGGAAGTCGGGGCATCTCTGCTCAGACAGCGCCTCCGTGACCTGGCCCCAATAAAGCGGAAAACAGACAGATGGATGTTTGCATTTATCCTCCTGACTACCAGGAGAAAAAAAATTGTCTAATCATCTTTTTTTTTAATTCCCATTCTTTGAAAGGTAAATGAAATACTGAAAACATTTTTTTGTTTTTTTAAGTTTTATTTTAAGATATCATGTGTCCACTACAGTGGACATCGGAACGCCATACATGTGAAACGGAACCTTGATGGCAACTAGTCAGCCCCAAAGGAAATACAAACCACACAGTGATGGAGCTGGTCAGGATGCTCTCTATAGTCCCTCTGTAGAAGAACCACACAGTGATGGAGCTGGTCAGGATGCTCTCTATAGTCCCTCTGTAGAAGAACCACACAGTGATGGAGCTGGTCAGGACGCCTCTATAGTCCCTCTGTAGAAGAGTCACACAGTGATGGAGCTGGTCAGGATGCGCTCTATAATCCCTCTGTAGAAGAACCACACAGTGATGGAGCTGGTCAGGATGCTCTCTATAATCCCTCTGTAGAAGAACCACACAGTGATGGAGCTGGTCAGGATGCTCTCTATAGTCCCTCTGTAGAAGAACCACACAGTGATGGAGCTGGTCAGGATGCTCTCTATAGTCCCTCTGTAGAAGAACCACACAGTGATGAGCGTCAGGATGCTCTCTATAATCCCTCTGTAGAAGAACCACACAGTGATGGAGCTGGTCAGGATGCTCTCTATAGTCCCTCTGTAGAAGAGCCACACAGTGATGGAGCTGGTCAGGATGCTCTCTATAGTCCCTCTGTAGAAGAACCACACAGTGATGGAGCTGGTCAGGATGCTCTCTATAGTCCCTCTGTAGAAGAACCACACAGTGATGGAGCTGGTCAGGATGCTCTCTATAGTCCCTCCTGTAGAAGAGCCACACAGTGATGGAGCTGGTCAGGATGCTCTCTATAGTCCCTATGTAGAAGAACCACACAGTGATGGAGCTGGTCAGATGCTCTCTATAGTCCCTCTGTAGAAGAACCACACAGTGATGGAGCTGGTCAGGATGCTCTCTATTAGTCCCTCTGTAGAAGAACCACACAGTGATGGAGCTGGTCTGGATGCTCTATAGTCCCTCTGTAGAAGTTGCACATAATGGAGGCTGGGACTCTGGCTCTTCTTAACTTGCAGAGAAAGTAGAGACGTGATTACTTTCTTGACCAGTGATGTAGTGTGCATGGTCCAGGAAAGGTTCTCTGTGATGCTCACACCCAGGAAGTTAGTGCTGGTCACCCTCTCCACTGCAGCACCGTTGATTGTTAGAGGAGCATGCTGGACCCGTGCTCTTCAAAAGTCCACAACAATCTCTTTTGTCTTCTCCACATTTAGAGAGAGATTGTTCTGTGTGCACCACATCTTCATCAGACAACTCAATATCTGAGTTTCCATCAACAATTCGCAGTAAAATTCTCTCTGCTTCTGAGAATGACTCCCTTCTTTCATTTAAAAAAAAACAGAACAAATTGGAGGAAATAACTACATATGTCCACTACAGAGGACATTTTTTAAATACTTAAATACTATACTAAAATAGACCTAAAATAATTTAGAAAATGCTTTGATGTGTTCTTAAGAGACTTATATAAAATAAGCCAACAACATTTTAAGCCAAAATTTGTTCAATAAAATGTATTATGCACTTACTTTTCCTCTTCCCGTAAAATGTGCTTGCAGAGACGGACGCCATTTTCCTGAATGAGGAAGTAAAAAACCCAAAGCCCCACCCCTTCATATTTGGTATCATTGAAAAGCCCTAAATGTCCTCTGTAGATACCAAAGGGAGTTAATGCAGTAGTATGGAGTGGGTAAGAGATATTCAGGTTTACAAATGTCCTCCACAGAGGACAAATTTGAACTACTGGTAGTCAGGAGGTTATCTCTAAAGCTTAACTTCCTCTGTCATTCCATTTTACACCAAATTGCACAACAGGCCCTATATTTATATCACTTTTTCAACTCACTTACTCACTCACTCACTGAGCATACTTGAGAATACTTTCATCAGTGTATCGTGCCAGGTGTGTTTGTAATTATTGATGTCATTTCTTACTTTGTATTTTCCTGATGAAGGAAACTTGTGCTGGAAATATTGTTTCTTTGATATTCCATATTATTCTGTTTACCATTGAGGACAAAGAAAACAATGAGCAGAGTACCATAAGTAGGGAGACCAGTTAAGAATGAAAAGTAGGACACTTGAGCTCAAAGTGATTTCTCGGTTCTTGTTTCAGGTGATTTCACCTGAAAGTGAGGACAAAAAACCTATGGAAAATAGGCTATAGATATTTAAAACAGTCTTCGAGTGAATTAAAATACTTTCGCAAAATAGGAACAGAAAATATGATATGCCTAAATGAGACTTTACATGTTATCATCTAATGATTGTAAGGTCTACACACAGGCCTATAAGCTTTTATCTTAAATATAATTGAGTCAAATGTGGCGTGAGTAATGTCTACATGGTAACACTGAGGGGAGGAGCTGACCGACCGACTCTCTCGTTCCCTCGTGCTAATGAAGCACAAAAACAAACAGAGCGATGAATGTGTCACAGCTCTATAGTGTGGAATCATTTATTAAAGTGGTACAAAGCACATGAAAAGAAATGTAAATGATGAATAATATGTAGTATGTTAAAATAAAGGTTAAAAGTAGCATGTTTTTTTTTTAATCGTGATGTATCGTAGATTATTTTTATGCAATATATTGGTTATCGGCGTATTGTGAGATAATCGTTATCGTGAGCCATGTATCGCGTATCGCAGCCATTCCCAAAGTCCGGAACATTGCGGCCCCCCTTGTTGATCCGAAATTCTCTCTGGGCCCCCAATGGAAAATAATTTATAATATTCATTGGAATTTTCTTATTGTTTTACAGCTAAAATAACATACATAAAAGCAACATCTAGCAATGAGTGGAGTTTAAAACTGGTTTCAAGTAATACATTATAGCGAATAAATGTATTTTCCTTTTAAAATATATATTTTATCAATGTACTTATTTTCTAGACAAGCTTTTTGGGGCCCCCCTATAGTGTCTCCAAGGCCCCCCAGGGGGCCCCGGACTCCACTTTGGGAACCACTGGCGTATCGTATCGAATCGTGAGCTACCCAGAGTTCCCAGCCCTAGTTAAGGCAGGGGGTTAAAGAAGTGTCACATTTAGGCATTTTCAGTCCCAGTCGCTGTCAGGAGACCTCCAACTGAGTGAATTATCATTCTGATGTAAACTTCCTTCACTGGAGGTAGAAAACTCATAATAGTGCTATATTCTCCAGAGCATTGGGGCTAAAAGGCAGACGGATCATGCAACAGTACACACCGGTGCGTCGCTAGGGGAGGCTGGTTCTCCTGCCTGGAGCTCTGCAGGTTCGGATGTGCTGCTGTGGACCTGCTCGGGCAGCAGTCGTCGCCACTGTGCGTCGCTGAGCATGTTGCAGCAGCAGCCTCTCTCCACCAATGGGGCCTCCAACGGCCGGGGACTCGCCATGAGCGGCCACCCGGGGATGCACTCCCTCAACGCGGCTCACCAGGCGTCTCAGCGCCGCCCCGACGGGGGGACTCGGGCCTCGATGGCGCGGAAAACGGACACGAAACCCGCAGAGACATCGGCGACATCCTGCAGCAGATCATGACCATCACAGACCAGAGTTTGGACGAGGCGCAGGCAAAGTTAGTGGTAACTCCTGAGTTTGTGGAGGATTTCGGTGGATTTCGCTCTTTTGTCGGGTTCGGTCCGCTCTGGCAAAGTTTCTTAAAGTTTAGCTTTTGTTTAGACCGCTTTGTCGAGCAGATTAAAACACCACAAACACCGAAAACGGCTCAGTTATGTGCCGCTGACCGAGATCGTGACAGACTTGCATTTATTATTCTTCCACACCTGTCTTTTCCTAAAGCGATCTCATTTCAAGTTATTGTTAGCATTTGAGGCTAAGCTAACAGAAGCTAGGCGGCTAATGCTAACAGAAATAGTTAACGCCGTACATGTTCAATATTTCCAAATTGTGTTATAAGATAATGAATCATTAACACGGGTCCAGCTATGGCAAATAAACCAAGAAACGTGAGGATATGTGACAAGAAACGTCTGTCTTTGCTGAATGTAAATGCTAGCTCAGCGATGCTAATGCTAACCCGAGTTTTGTTGTTGTTTTGTGTTTGCATGCTGCGCCTTCCTCCTTTGTTTACATCGTTAGCGTGTCATGCTATTTATAAATGCCGGATTCTGGTTTCTTGCAGGAAACATGCTCTGAACTGTCATCGGATGAAGCCTGCGCTGTTCAGCGTTTTGTGCGAGATCAAAGAAAAGACAGGTATTTCTCTGCACTAATGCTCCTGCAGATACCTGTGCGCTTTTGTCTCCTTAGATACTTTATTTTTAAAGTTTTCACATATGAAATGGACATCCAGATTCTGTCCCTGTAGCTTTAAACAGAAATGAGGTGAATAAAATATGCATAGTTAATGTGCAGTGTGTGGATTTAGTCCCTAATGTGATCAGATTCAACATTTGTGGGTTTGGGATCTTTTACCAAACAGGTTATTTTGTCTGTAAGAATATGAGCTGCTCATCGTTGTATAACCACATTCCAGAATCTTAACACTTTACAGACCAAGATTGTGCTGCTACGTACAGAAGCATGGAATCTCAGTGTAATGTTAAACCAATGGAGATTTTAAAATATAAAACGCTCAAAATATCGCTAAATAATTCTGACACCAATGTATAAGATGCAGTTTTAATGCCCTGATATAATTAAATCTAATTAACTTTTGTTGTTAACTTTTTGGTATTTTTTAGAGTAATTTTATGGACGTCTTTGTCTATTTACAACTAACAAGGCAAATTTCTGCCATTATGTTCAATTAGCAACATTCAATCGCATCGTACACATTGGACCAGGCCAAACCTGGTCCTTAAAGTGGTTTGAATCCACCCACGAGGGGCGCAGAGACTTGGATTCCATTGTGCAATGATTATACTGCAACCAAACCAAACTTAATTTCATTTCCTTAATACAGTGGTTCTCAACCTGGGGGTCGCGAGACAAATTTGGGGGTCGCCAGATCATGTAGCTATAATATACATATACATAATCTTTTATTATAGCATGTGTGTGCTATTTTACCAGAGTGCCATTATTTGTTCGCAATTTGATGAATTTTGTTATAGCCATTTGTTTTTTCCTTTGTTTTTTAAGATGTTAAGATTTTTATGTAGGCTAATGTTCCTATTTCTCACGGTGTGACCCAGGTGGGGGTCACAAACCCCTTTAACTGTTATAATGGGGGCCGCGGCTCCAAAAGGCTGAGAAACACTGCCTTAATAAACAAATACATTTTTATCACTGAATCTGGATTTTTAATCTGCAAACGTCTAGGGGAACTCAACAATGTGTTTGCAAATAAATGATACTAAACATACAGTGAGGAAAATAAGTATTTGAACACCCTGCTATTTTGCAAGTTCTCCCACTTAGAAATCATGGAGGGGTCTGAAATTGTCATCGTAGGTGCATGTCCACTGTGAGAGACATAATCTAAAAAAAAAAATCCAGAAATCACAATGTATGATTTTGTAACTATTTATTTGTATGATACAGCTGCAAATAAGTATTTGAACACCTGAGAAAATCAATGTTAATATTTGGTACAGTAGCCTTTGTTTGCAATTACAGAGGTCAAACGTTTCCTGTAGTTTTTCACCAGGTTTGCACACACTGCAGGAGGGATTTTGGCCCACTCCTCCACACAGATCTTCTCTAGATCAGTCAGGTTTCTGGGCTGTCGCTGAGAAACACGGAGTTTGAGCTCCCTCCAAAGATTCTCTATTGGGTTTAGGTCTGGAGACTGGCTAGGCCACGCCAGAACCTTGATATGCTTCTTACAGAGCCACTCCTTGGTTATCCTGGCTGTGTGCTTCGGGTCATTGTCATGTTGGAAGACCCAGCCTCGACCCATCTTCAATGCTCTAACTGAGGGAAGGAGGTTGTTCCCCAAAATCTCGCAATACATGGCCCCGGTCATCCTCTCCTTAATACAGTGCAGTCGCCCTGTCCCATGTGCAGAAAAACACCCCCAAAGCATGATGCTACCACCCCCATGCTTCACAGTAGGGATGGTGTTCTTGGATGGTACTCATCATTCTTCTTCCTCCAAACACGTTTAGTGGAATTATGACCAAAACGTTCCATTTTGGTCTCATCTGACCACATGACTTTCTCCCATGACTCCTCTGGATCATCCAAATGGTCATTGGCAAACTTAAGTCGGGCCTTGACATGTGCTGGTTTAAGCAGGGGAACCTTCCGTGCCATGCATGATTTCAAACCATGACGTCTTAGTGTATTACCAACAGTAACCTTGGAAACGGTGGTCCCAGCTCTTTTCAGGTCATTGACCAGCTCCCCCCGTGTAGTTCTGGGCTGATTTCTCACCTTTCTTAGGATCATTGAGACCCCACGAGGTGAGATCTTGCATGGAGCCCCAGTCCGAGGGAGATTGACAGTCATGTTTAGCTTCTTCCATTTTCTAATGATTGCTCCAACAGTGGACCTTTTTTCACCAAGCTGCTTGGCAATTTCCCCGTAGCCCTTTCCAACCTTGTGGAGGTGTACAATTTGTCTCTAGTGTCTTTGGACAGCTCTTTGGTCTTGGCCATGTTAGTAGTTGGATTCTTACTGATTGTATGGGGTGGACAGGTGTCTTTATGCAGCCAACGACCTCAAACAGGTGCATCTAAATGTAGGATAATAAATGGAGTGGAGGTGGACATTTTAAAGGCAGACTAACAGGTCTTTGAGGGTCAGAATTCTAGCTGATAGACAGGTGTTCAAATACTTATTTGCAGCTGTATCATACAAATAAATAGTTAAAAAATCATACATTGTGATTTCTGGATTTTTTTTTTTAGATTATGTCTCTCACAGTGGACATGCACCTACGATGACAATTTCAGACCCCTCCATGATTTCTAAGTGGGAGAACTTGCAAAATAGCAGGGTGTTCAAATACTTATTTTCCTCACTGTAGTTGCATGTTTAAACACATTCATGTATTCGATAATTTGATATCGTTTGTCCTGATCAAACTTGATTGCAATAAGAATTATACCTTTGCTAAACAGTCTATTGTTCAAGAAGCAGCTCAAGACACTGCTGTTTAAAGCTTTGTAAATGTTGCATAAAGATTTTGACGTTTGTTTGTTTTTGTTACGCACTTTGTGACATTTTTTCTGCAAAAGCTCTGTATCTACTTTTATTTCCTAATGGATTTATTGTCTATAAAAGCTGCAAACTGTGTATTTATATTAGTTTAGCAGTTCCTGTTTTAGGCCTCTCTCAAAGTGAACTTTATAAATGGCAAATCTAATTAATAAATGAATGTGTGACTGTGTGTCGTGTCAGGGCTGTCCATGAGAAACGCCCCTGAGGAGGAGCCCCAGGACCCTCAGCTGGTGCGCCTGGACAACATGCTGCTGGCGGAGGGCGTGGCGGGGCCGGAGAAGGGCGGTGGCGCTGCTGCTGCCGTGTCCGCGGCCACCAGCGCCGGAGGCATGTCTCCCGACAGCTCCCTGGAACACTCGGACTACAAGAGCAAGCTCAGCCAGATCCGCAACATCTACCACACGGAGCTGGAGAAGTACGAGCAGGTACGACTCTGAGCGGGACGTGGCGTAAACTCGTGTAACGACAAAATACTCAATTCTAAACTATTGGTTAAAGGATCTGTATCATGCTATTTTAGCCATTCCAAAGTAAAGTATAGGCATATATATGATATATTGTACCTCTATCACTATGGAGTACTCATTTTGAGAGAAATATAAGTATTTTTGGGGGTATTTTCCCTACCCGGAAGATAAGACGCTTCGATTCAGTTAACTCCGCCCCTCTCTCTGCTCATTCCACATTTGCAGTATTATAAATATAAATATCGCTGCAAAAAGTGAAGTTACTTCACATAATGCAGTTATAAGGAGTTGACATGTGCAAAGCAGTTTCATAAATGGCTAACACACACGCTAACACACATGCTAACACACACGCTAACATGCGTTTTGATTGACTCACCGCTCAGTTTGGACTCCCATGAGATCGCGTTGGTTATAAAAGTTATAAAAGTTAATCCACTTTGATTCTGGCCAAGGTTCACCAAGCATCCATCAGGTTGGTTGATATAGTAGCTTAATCCCGGAAAGAAATTCCAACTTCTGGCGAGTGCACTCTTCTTTAGGAAGGTTGAATAGTCCTGTTCCTCTCATAGCCAAACGCGCATCCGTGGCATTATCGGTAAGAAAAAAGAGCAGCGGTGTCCAGAGTAGGTTAGAAAGAGCTCAGTCTTCAAAAACAACACTTGTGCTCGGATCCATGGCTCCTCCAGCCGTGGGTGCGCTTGATTAGCGTCGTGGACAGCACAGACGCTTCGGAGGGTTGCTGTTTTTTTTTTTTTTTTTTTTTTTTCCACAAAAAAAAAAAAAAAAAAAAAAAAAAAGCTGTTTTATAAATAAAAATCAGGCCGTAAGGCATTACATTACAGACGTAGAGCACTTCCGTTCCGCTGTGACGACACAACTGAACAGCTCAGTCGTTTAGCAGGATTCAGGAGGATTACTTAGAACTGCGTGAATGAAGCCAAAAACCGCTCTGGGGGTGTTTTTGATAAGGAAATAGCATAACAACATGGCTAAAAGCTCCAAAAAGTCGATTTTGCATGATATAGGACCTTTAAAGGCCTCCACCTGATTTATTTCTTTACAAACAACAAAAGCTACTCATTTTTACTGCTAATGTCCCTAAGTTTGCTTTTACAATAGACTGAAGCACAAAACTATTTTACACAGCTGGAACTTGATCTGTCTGTAATGGGGGGTTCCCAAAGTCAAATATCAGAATATAGTATCCAAACAAACATAAATTACCCTGATTTTAATGATTTGCACCTGAAATTATTATAAAACGCAATTATATTAAAGTAATTAGAGTAACTGAAAAGTCATTGAAAGAATTGTGCCCAAAGTAAGCCCTTAAAGGGATATTTCAGGATGTTGACATTGAGCCTCATTTCCTAGTTATCCAGAGTGTTGTTGATGTCTGGAGATATTTTTTCTTAAATTCATGCAGTTCTTATATTTGAAGAGTCTAGTGGCGCTAGGCTAGGGCAAGGCTAATGCATGTCTATGGTATCAGTTAGCCTGCATTAAAAACAGTCTGACCCACTCCACAGTGCACCTGAGGTAAATCACTTATAACACCAGACTAACCATATAAATGTCTGTGTTAATAGAATCATGTTTGAAATATAACTGACCTTGTATCACATGAATTACCGCATTTTCAGGGACTATTTTCTCGCAGATCACTCCGCCGCTGCGTTAGCTTACAGCCACGAAGCTGATGCTGCTCAAATATAAGTTATTTTAAATGATTCTATTAACACAGACATTTATATGGTTAGTCTGGTGTTATAAGTGATTTACCTCAGGTGCACTGTGGAGTGGGTCAGACTGTTTTTAATGCAGGCTAACTCATACCATAGAAATGCACTAGCCTTGCCCTAGCCTAGCGCCACTAGACTCTTCAAATATAAGAACTGCATGAATGTAAGAAAAACATATCTCCAGACATCAACAACACTCTGGATAACGAGGAAATGAGGCCTATGTCAAAAATCCTGAAATATCACTTTAAATGTCATTAACCTCCTGACACCCGCCTTCAAAGAGCCTTAACAATGCCAAATTTGAAAGCTAAGACCTACAAAACTCTCTTTAAAAAGAGATTTTTAATCTCAGTTTTATCCTGGTAAAAAAATTAACTGATCATAACTATTTTGGTGCCTTTTTAATGCATTTTTGTTGTTTTTTCTATCTTCGTTTCGTCGCTCTTTTTTTCTTCAAGCTTTTAGATTTGGGTAAAGCTAAACTGGAGAAAATGTGCTCTGTTCAGGTGGAGATTAAAAAGCATTGAACTTGATTCAAACTGGCATTAAATAAATCTTTTTGGGGGAAATGACATTGTTCAGCTATTTTATGTACGAAGTTAAAAAAAATACAAAAATGCAAAACACACTTCTGAACATAGACATTCTTCTCAGTCAGTTCTTTGCTCGATGGAATGTTTGCAAATGAAATATGCGTCTTTGGCCTTAAAATGGTATAAAAAGCATTAAAATGGACGTGCTTTGATAAAAATGTCAGCCTTGAAGAAGAGGTTGTGTTAACATGCCCAGCGTGTGCCCTGCAGGCCTGCACAGAGTTCACCACCCACGTGATGAACCTGCTGAGGAGCAGTCCCGCACGAGGCCCGTCACGCCCCGCGAGATCGAGCGCATGGTCAACATCATCCACCGCAAGTTCAGCTCCATCCAGACGCAGCTGAAGCAGAGCACCTGCGAGGCCGTCATGATCCTGCGCTCCCGCTTCCTCGACGCCAGGTACTCCCCCCACACATGGAAGGTGTACGCACAATACAGCCTGTTACTACGTTACAGTGTTATTCCCTCGTAGGGCTGGGCACCGTTAGACGACATCAGGATGGTATCAGGAAAACAGGTTTAGCTACTACTGGTATAGAAAACTTAAAGTGCAACTAAACCCAAATCCACTTTTTTTTACTGATAAACTGCCTAAATGGGTGTCACATAGAGTTGTCTACATGTCCCAGTCAATATTTTGACATTTTGTGCAAAATTAGTACAAAATCCCTCTTTTGGGTCCAAAACTGAGCGGTTACTGCCCTCTTCAGGTTAAAAACATTCAACCAAAGTGGAATTATGTGATTGGCCAATGACCTTACCCATGCAACGTCACGGTACCAGAGAACGTCATCACTGCAGCCGTATATAACCCACACTCCCTCCCGCATACGCCTCCGTAGCGAGTTGGAGTGGGATTCATAGCGAGTGAGCGAGTTGTGCAGCTACAAGCGATCGCTTGCAAGCAGGCCGCTGACACCCCCAGACATCCCCCCCCAAACCCCTCTGTTAAGCCTCTGTCTTGCCCTTTAGTTCAAGTATCAAAAGCAGGTACCCAAAAATATATATAACTTTGGATTCAGTTTTGATGCTGTTGGTCCAGGGACAGCATTAAAGGAAACAACTTGGTTGTTGCAGCTCAAATAAATGTTTTTCCCCCCATTTTTCTACCTTTTTTTTCTTATTATTTTGTCACCAATTCCCCCCCCCCATTTTCCCCCTATTTATTCCCAATTTTCACACATTTCTTAAGCAGTACTAACTTGTTTACCTTAAAGGTCCTATATCATGCAAAATCGACTTTTTGGAGTTTTTAACCATGTTGTTATGCTATTTCCTTCTCAAAAACACCCCAGAGCGGTTTTGGCTTCATTCACGCAGTTCTAAGTAATCCTCCTGCTCCGCCCTCTCCTGGTAAACCAATGAGTTGTGACAAAACTGCATAATTCCCAATAAAGTTGTCCAAATGTTTGGAAAACAATTGACTTGAAAAAGCAAAAGTGCTCGTCTCTGTTTCAGCGTAACAGAAAGGGAAGTGAACACGCTGCAACACGTTTCCTTCGTCTGTTCATCAAAACATCTGACAAATAATGAAGCAGCTGCATAACTCTTGAGAACATAAAACCTCGCCTCGATTGTGGCCTAATAATATATAATAAAATAATTATGGTCATTATAAAGTAGTAAAGTTGACATTGTTTTGTATTATTCAGTGTAGGCCTATTTATTGTAGGGGTGTCCATGGTTAAAGGAACAGGCCACCGTTTTTACATACTGAGATATGTTCTTACCTGAGCTTAGACGAGTTCATTTGTACCTGTCTGGTCTCCACGTGTGCCTTCAGTCACGTAAACACAGCACAGACGGCGTTAGCATTTAGCCTCTCTCTTCTCCTCTATAGCTCCAAACGAGGTGAAGATAGAAGCTACCAAACTCTTCCACGTTTTCCCTGTTTAAATATGGTTACGTGAAGTGTTACACTATAAAGTACAATTACACAAAATTAAACAATGTGGATTTTCTAAGCGGAATAAAAAGGGGAACTATATTGTAAGGCGTAATAATACCAGAGTAATTCGGCCTCCGCGCAGTGATATCTTCACTTTACTGCGCGGAGGCCGAATTACTCCTGGTATTATTACGGGGGGTGACGCTGATGGGGGAGCGCGCGGAGAAACACGTGCACAGACTATGGGTCATGTTTTTACAGCATGCAACGCAGCGGGAGGCGGACACAGGAGAGATTGTGCCGCGGAGGTAGGGTGGGCGATATGGCAAAAATAGAATATCACGATTTTTGAATTATAAACTTACGATTTCGATTTTATCACGATAATGACAAAAATAACTTAAATTACACACTGAAGATGAAAAATACTATACTAATGTATTCAACTTTGTGATAATCAACACAGCAATCATAGACTTGGACCTAAAGCAAACTCACTTTATAAATGGAAAAACACAAAAAAAAATCCAGATAATAAAATGAGTTTGAAGTAAGTAAAAGAGTAAGTTTGGTAAATGCTTGTTGCTGTTTGGCAGCTTTTCTGAGACGTCTCTCTCATGACGTCGAGCTGCTGTAAATGTAACACTGTCGCTGTCTGACCCTTTCACAATAAGAGTCTTACTGAACCAATAACATGCAGTGACTTTTATGTGTAAAACTCAAACAGGAAAAAGTTTGTCACTGTTAGGCGACTTGACAACAATGAACTCACGAGTCACGGTGTTTTTGAGGAACTTTTATATTTTCAAAGACATGGATAAACTGTGCATTTATGAACGCATTCCAGGATTTAAATTAAACAAATGAGAAGGAAGCGGCGCCTGACAGAACTGTAAGGACGAAGGACACACTCGCTTCTTCGCACATGTGTCGCCAGGTAAATAAACACACGCTGAGCAGAGCAGCGGCGTTACGGGGAAAGACACTGACATAAATACCTCTGAAATAGAGACGCTGGGTTTAAAACATTTTAAAGCTCTAGATTGAGGAGCCTGGTCGTATATACGCCCTGGAGAGGAGCGTCTCGCTGCTAAACGCTCGCATTAGCGTCTGACATTGCGTAGCAGAATGTTTGCGGCTTGGGATTCCTCCACTGACGGTGAAAAGAGTAAACTGTGCTGAAGTGCATAAAACCGTGATAAAACGATCCCACAAAATAACAGACCGTCTGCTCTGAAGATCGTAAGACGGTCTAATATCGTCATATCGCCCAGACCTACGCGGAGGCCTCTCCGTTTCTCTCCTGTGTCCGCCTCCCGCTGCAGCAGTGGGATAAATACGGCTCTCCGTCCTGTGAAAGCATTAAGGTTGTGACGAAAACTTGTGAGGCTGCAACGCCATGAGCTTTTGGAAGCATTAGCGCGAGCTGAGGGGAAAGGGAGAGAGCAGACGCTCAGCAGCGCTGGTGACAGAAAGACGTTGGAGCTGCGCGTAAACACATTCAGCTGCACGAGGCTGCGCTGACTCTGTAATAAAACCAGATGAACTCGAGTCCAAAGGATTTGTAGGGAGACTTTCTATCAGTCAAACTGACCGCTGCGCCGGTGCTATACGATGCGTGTTTTAAATAGCGTTTAAAAAAAAAAAAAAAAAAAAAAAACTCTATGTGGCGCGCGGTGTTGTTTATAGAATAGTCTATGTGTGGGAAACACTGCTGTAGGGCCACGTGAACGCAAGTCAGTGACCTACTCTGACTGCTCTGTCATTACCACTGCGTTTTATTTCTATAAATGAATTTCGTTTTAAATAAAGGTGTTGTTAATGAAAAAACCCTTTCGCGTCTGTCAATATAACGTAACGGCAGCGTGTGCGGGAGGGTGGGGGTTGGTTAGTGCGCACACTAATGGTTAACAGAGTATTAACCGCTAAGGGCCTCGGTTAACGGTTAATGAAAAACTTGAAAACGTGCAGCCTTAATTTATTGTAATGCAAAATAATTTAAAACATTTTTTTTATTTTTAGAAACAGTGAATGTTTACAAGTTCAAGTATTAAAAGGAATGTTGAAGACAAAACTAAAAATATCAGTTGTTTCCTTTCATTCGGTCGATAACTGTGAATAATCGCAATATTTTCGGTCTCAATAATCGTGACTCAAATTTTTTATTGCGACGTCCCTAGTCCTTGTTGACTTGCACGTCTACTATGAACAAGTCAGTCTATAACACTTTTTTTTCTTTTTTCATGTAATCAGGCGCAAGAGGCGTAACTTCAGCAAACAGGCCACGGAGGTTCTGAACGAGTATTTCTACTCCCACCTGTCCAACCCCTACCCAGCGAAGAAGCCAAAGAGGAGCTGGCCAAGCAGTGCGGCATCACTATGTCTCAGGTAACGGGCACTGCCACTTCTGAATATTTACTGATTAACCTCCTTTTCCATCGCTTTTTTGCCACAGTTTCATCGCTGTTTTGACTTTTTTTTTAGATTTTTCTTTTAGATTTGGGTAAAGCCAAACTGGAGAAAATTAGCTCGGGTCAGGTGGGGGGTTAAGAGGTTAAAGAAGTCACAAAGGGCTGATACGCGGCCACCGGGGGGAGCTGTTTCCCCAATAATGACCCTGGACCATAGACCGTTAAAAGAATAGACAGCTCCTCCTCACTCCTCCCCGTTTACCACAATAACCACGTTCGAGGGGGAAATCATGGCGGATTTACAGGCTCCTCCTCCCCAGCTCTGACGAAGCATGTTCCTAATAAGGGCAAAAGGGCGGGATCTCACTGTAAACTCGGCCCTTGCGTGACGTGTAGCTCGCGCAGCTCCAATGCTAACAGTCCGACCTCCGTTAAGTAGGAGATTTAAAAAAATATATTTCGAAAACCAGCCTGGTTTCTATTTTTTTGACTAACCCAGCGTTATCTCAGGAGGAATATGTAGCCATATTAAGTGTTGAAAAAATTGAAACCAGGCATTAAAGTTGTTTTTAACGTGTCTAAAGTCCAATGCTTTTCAATGGGGGCCTAGAGGCCAAATGGAGGTACTACAGCAATGGAAGAGCAATGGCGGCCTCCAGTGTTTGCGGTCACAAAGCAGAGCAGCCAGCGGCCATTGCCCTGGACACAGAGGAGCAGATAAACTTGGGCTGCATCCGAAACCATTAAAGAGTAACTAAACGGGCGTGCCAAAGCCTTTCCCCACCCACAAACAAAAGTCAAAAATGCTGTGAACGAGGCGGTCTCTGAAGTTTGGGGGTGACATGCGGGGGTGAGTGTGTGGGCCTTTGCATTGGCACAATCACAGCAGACTGATTACATGGGAGGGACTTGGTTATAAACCACAGGTACAGGGGCGGGACAATGGGCAGCACCTGATGACGATGTGTGGAGCTGGTGCGGCTTATGACGTTCTGTGGAGGCCGTGGACACGTCTCCAGCCAATCAGGAAATTCTAATTTAGTAGCAGAGTTTACCCTGAAGGGGCGCAACCCATTTGTTTTCAGGCGAAAGTTAGGATTTTACACATGCTTGCGCTATAATGTCAGAATAATGTCAGGGACCAGTGGACAACACTATGGGACGCCCATTGAGACAGTTTATCAGTAAAAAAAACTTGATTTGGTGTTTATTTGCTCTTTAAGTATATCCTCTAAGTGCTAACACTAGCAACTAATCCTTAACCTTTCATGGGCTCAGCTGTTAGATCTCTATGCAGTTAGTGAACTAGAGCTTCAGCAGCATTTGCCCAATTCCACCGTCGTTACCCTTCCCCTGGATAACGACGAAGTGACATCACCAACAGCTGTTCTTCTTCTTCTTCTTCTTCTTCTTTAAAGTTCAGTGCGGGCCAAACAAAAGCGCATACCGCCACCTACTGTATATTGTCCAACAACAACATAGTGTCCAAATAAAGACATTTAAGGCGGAAAAAAAAGAAACATCCAAATGATCCTTCACATTTCCCTTTATTTTATCTCAACAGCTGTTTCATAAAGCTACAGTATGCAAATTAGCCATGTGGCTTAAGTTTCTACTAAATAAAGCAAAAGCTTCATTTAGGTCATTACTGAGGAGGCTCTTTAAAACCATGTGACTGAGCTGTGGTGACGACAACATGTATTTTGTCACTTTTATAAAGTTTGGCTTGTGCAGAATCTTTTTTTTTTTTAATTATTATTAAATATGCACCTGTCAATCAACAGGGATTGCGCATGAATCACTCGAGGTGGGGCGAAGGGGGTGGGGAGATTGGTGCAGTGGCTTGTGGGATGTCACATAGCTCCTAATCGCCAGTGAGTTAGCATCAGAGGTCCTATGCTAAAGTAGATATGATAGTTAGCATCAGAGGTCCCTATGCTAAAGTGGCATGACAGTTAGCAATCAGAGTCCTATGCTAAAGTGGCTATGAAGTTAGCATCAGAGGTCCCTATGCTAAAGTGGCTATGATAGTGCATCAGAGGTCCTATGCTAAAGTGGCTATGATAGTTAGCATCAGAGGTCCCTATGCTAAAGTGGCAATGATAGTTCGCATCAGAGGTCCCTATGCTAAAGTGGCTATGATAGTTAGCATCAGAGGTCCCTATGCTAAAGTGGCTATGATAGTTAGCATCAGAGGTCCCTATGCTAAAGTGGCTATGATAGTTAGCATCAGAGGTCCCTATGCTAAAGTAGCAATGATAGTTAGCATACAGGCCACTTTCCCTAACTCCTTCCTAACCGACAGCCCAACTGACGCACATCCGGTTGGCGTAAGACCTCTTACCAATTTACTGGTTTCGGATGGAGCACTGCTCTTATTTTGTGTATTGAAATAAAGTATCTATTCTGTCGTCGATTCCCAGTGAACTAATGTGTTTGTAAGTGAGACTGGACATTTCCCCGTGGTTCTGACACAACTGTGGAATATTTAATCAAATTTTTGTCGTAGAACAAAAGGAGCTGTTTTCACCCTGATGGGGCGGGGATTCCCTCTGCACCCTGTAGTTGAGAGTTTGTGTTTAAAATAAAAAATCTAATATGACGTGGACATTGAAACTGGCCTAGTGATGAAGCCAAAATAGGTTTACGTCTGAATATATTTGTTTGTTTGCAGGTGTCGAACTGGTTTGGAAACAAGAGGATTCGCTACAAGAAAACATTGGCAAGTTCCAGGAGGAGGCCAATATCTACGCCATGAAAACAGCACTGGTAGCCAGGCCGGGCGAGGACTCTCCCACACGCCCAACTCCACAGGTACAGAGACAAAACCCCGCCCCAACTCCACAGGTACAACGACAAAACCCCGCCCAACTCCACAGTACAGAGACAAAACCCCGCCCCAAGTCCACAGTACAACGACAAAACCCGCCCCAACTCCACAGGTACAGAGACAAAACCCCCGCCCCAACTCCACAGGTACAGAGACAAAACCCCGCCCCAACTCCACAGGTACAGAACAAACCCCGCCCCAACTCCACAGGTACAGAGACAAAACCCCGCCCCAACTCCACAGGTACAGAGACAAAACCCCGCCCCAACTCCACAGGTACAACGACAAAACCCCGCCCCCAACTCCACAGGTACAGAGACAAAACCCCGCCCCAACTCCACAGGTACAGAGACAAACCCCACTGGGGACAACTGGAAGTAGCAAGATCTCAGAGTATAATATGTATTAATGCACCTTTAACCCCTTGACGCCTGAATTAATTTCCAATTATTAAAAAAAATTAATTATCAGTGTTTTTGCTTTCAAGCTGATGCAAATTAAGTGGAGATTGTAATTTATCTGTAGCACACAGTATGGTGTAGTTTTAGGTATGTCGCAAATTTGAGACAATAGGCAAAAACAGCAAATGTATTAAAATGACAAAATTTATTTATTCACAATTATTACAAATGTAAATGCTGTAAAGGATACTCTGAATAAATATGTGTTCAGATTATGCTATTTCAACAGTAAACAGAGCTCAAACATTTCATAAAATCTCACAAAATACTACTTTAAACTTTTAAAAAGCACAAGAAACAAAACACTCTTTACTCATAACTCTGTCTATTTGACTGACCTTGTGGACAAACACAGACTTACTCGTGGAACAGACGGAAGCAGTTGTTGCGTTTGTTTAGGCACAGGTGAACGTTGCACTTTTCACATTTGAACGCAGTATGGCCTGTACAGAGTGGGAGTTTGCAGCGTTTACGTATGCTTGTAACCAATGGGAAGTGACCCACAGCATCTGATCTGACCTCCTGTATAGGAATTGTCTGAGCTGGACCTCGACGTTTTTCTTTTCAAACTCCCTTGAACATCCAGTGATGTGGCCGGCCCCTTTTCTTTGCCAGATCCTTGCCTTGCATGCAAAGTGCTTGTGCAATAGATGTCCTGAAACACAGCAAATCGTTCTGCTTCTTCCTTGGAATACCGAGTGCATCACAATCACGCCGATACAAAAGCCAGCTGTTGACAATGATCATATCCACAAAGTGAAAAACAACCTATGGTAGTACTTTTTGACCTGATGTGGATGCGGTAATATGCAATGAGTGCATCAAGAGCATCAACACCGCCCATAAACTTGTTGTACAAGGCGATGATGCTTGGGCGTTCCACAGTGACCGTACTTTTCAACTTCCTGTCCCATCTCTCCACGTTACTAATGGGCTGGGCACTGGCAAAAGAGCTGGCAACAATCACCCCTCTGTTGTCAAACCATTTCACTGCTCTCATTTTCACCCTATCCACCACAACCTCTTGCTCTTCAAATGCCCCTCGTCCTTTCTTCTTCATTTCACTGTCTTCACTGAAACTGCACCCTTGCAGGCGGTTTTTCTGCACAGTCCCAAGGCCTGGAATTCCCATCTTGCAAGTGCAACAAACAAATTCAAAGAGGAAAACCAGTTGTCAAAGTACAGCAGGTGATTGATATTAGGACGAATAACCTGTGCAAGCTTCAGCACATATTCCCACTTGCACCAATGTCTGGTTGCCCTGGTACAGGATCAATTTTGCCTGCAAAGATTCAAACGAATGCACCAGGCCCCTTGTGTCACAGAGCACGAAGATTTTGTAGCCCCATTTGTATGGTTCTTCGGGATATATTGTTTCAAACCTGATCTGCCTTGAATGGCACCATTTGTTCATCGATGCACAACATTTGATCTTGCGGGAGAGCCTGAAACTTGGAAGCAGCGAATCAATGAGTGGCCTTATTTTGAAAAGCCTGTCATCATTGTTAGGTGCCATGTTGTCGTTGAAATGAATATAATGTTTTATTTCTTCCCATCTGTCCCGGCACATCACATCAGCCACTTGCGAAAATCGACATGCACTGGACCAGTACATTCTTGAACGAGGTAAATGCGAATGCTCATATATACCACAGTGCCGATGAACTGCTCCAACTCTTTCTGATCTAATTTAGATCGCTATTTGGATTTTGCTGTTTGCAATACAGATTGCTTTGGTCCACAATAGTACTTGCAAGCTCTAAATCAAAAAATTGTCTGAAATATTGAATGGGCTGTCTGACTTTGTCCGCATTTGGAAGAGCACTCTGCCATGTGGGAATGTCTTTTTCAGAGTTCTGCTGCTTTACTGTCTCCCATGCTACCCTTTGTCTTTTTGTTGTAGAAGTTGATGCAGTAGCACTGGTCTCAGGAAGTGGATCTTCATCAGTGCTGTCATCAGCACCCTCGCTGCTGCTGCTGCTTTCATCACCTGATGTAGAACATAAACAAAATAAAAATAAACACTTTAGAAATGTGCAGACAATTTATCTACATAGCATACACATGTCACCTTTTTATTACTATTTATAATATTTTACCCCTTTTTAAAAAGTGTTATTATTCATTGTACATAAGATACATCTATTTACCATTACATATTTGCAGATTACACGGTTCTCCTTTGATAGCACATTGTCCTAACTTTTTGCACCACTTTAGAGTTTAGAGAGCAGATGTAACAAGTGCATTTCTCCAAAAATTCTACTCAAAATGATAGCATTATTACTGCTGTTTCATCACCGGGTTTAGGAGTGTAGTCCTCATCATCGACGTTGTCATCACTGTCACTGAGACAGCTGTCATCACTGGCGGGCGGTGGAACTCTAGTTTGCGGTCCAATAGGTCCTCCTTGAGGTCGCTTAGCATAAAACATGGACGGTTTCATTTTGCTCTGTGTAAAAGAAGGGATAAAATGTAATATGTTATTGTTACAATGATTATAGAAATTAACTTGAATGGCATGTTCTAAAAACATGCGTTAACTGTAATAGCTCTAAATACTACGAAAATGTGGTCACGGTGGCCATTTCGCGCGCCACCAGATGGAGCTATTGAACAGCCGAACGTCGCAAATTTGTTCCACACCGAAATCGTCAAATAACAAAAAAAATATCCATCACACGAAGTCCATATCAATACATAATATGCAGATGGAAACGATGAGCTGCTACATTTTTTTTTTTTGTACAACTCACCTTATATTGGACGAGATAGTCAAAGTTGTGCGCTCGATTTGCGATAATGCTACTTGCGCTAAGTAGCTACCTTGAACCGGATGTGGTTCCTTCGTTGACCGGTCCTACGAGAAATAAGTGATTGCAGAAGGTTCCTAGGTGCAGAATGAATGTGCGTAAACAGGAATCAAGGGATAACATGCGTTATATCGACCGCAGTCTTGCAGGAAGCGGTATGTCGCAAATTTACGACATACGGCGTTAAGGGGTTAATAATGATAAATAACCCAAATTAAATTATATTGAGGATGGTAATGACAACTGGGAAGTAGCAAGATCTCAGAGTATAATATGTATTAATGAATCTTTATAACATAAAAGTAGCACATTCTTTTGTTCTTTATTTGCTGTTGTTTTTGTTTTATTCTTCTTCATCATTTATTGTTACTTTGCCCTATGTTCCTTTGTTTATGATTTGCTACCTTGTAAATATTAAATGTAATGTTATTTTTATTTTGGGGTGGGCGCTTATAAGCCTTTGGCTTCAGCCCACTCCCTTTGGGCGGGTTGACTGCTCAAACAAATAAATAAACATAAACATAAACCCCCGCCCCAACTCCACAGGTACAGAGACAAACCCCGCCCCAACTCCACAGGTACAGAGACAAAACCCCGCCCCAACTCCACAGTTACAGAGACAAAACCCCGCCCCAACTCCACAGTTACAGAGACAAAACCCCGCCCCAACTCCACAGGTACAGAGACAAAACCCCGCCCAACTCCACCCCGCCCCAACTCCACAGTTACAGAGACAAAACCCCGCCCCAACTCCACAGTTACAGAGACAAAACCCCGCCCCAACTCCACAGGTACAGAGACAAAACCCCGCCCCAACTCCACAGGTACAGAGACAAAACCCCGCCCCAACTCCACCCCGCCCCAACTCCACAGGTACAGAGACAAAACCCGCCCCATCTCCACAGGTACAGGCGTTGAGGCTGGAGCTCAGGTGGACCAGGCCGTTATGATACCGGGTTTCGATACCCATCTCTAATACCTTCTAATGCTGATTGTCCTGACTGTGGCTCTGTTGTGTCGCAGGCTCGGGCTCCTTCTCTCTCTCGGGCTCCGCTGACATGTTCTGGGAGTTCCTCCTGTCAATGGAGATCCGTCTGCTTACCAAATGGGAGGACAGGTAACCAAAGCACCAAGTCTCGTTAGAAACTACAACTGCTATTCACTTTTAGGCTGGAAACAATTCTTCCAAATAGAAATTATCATTCTTACTTTATTCTGTGACTGATCTAATTGTTTGCATGGTCATTTAAAACATTGGTGAACCCCTACATAAACAGCACTTGTGCGTAGTTCTTTAAAGGCTGTCCCGTGTGTTTCCAGGCCAACGGGGGCTGGCCGGGCCGCAGCACGCCGCCCTCCGGGACCCCCCTCACAGCGACCCCTCGGACCACTCGGACTGAGTGCAGCGAATGAGCTCCTAACCACTGGGCTGCCGTTTCTCTTTAAAAAACCACTCAGCATTAAGTCTTTTGTTTTTTCCGAGTGCGTGGATGTTGCGTGTCGTGAGCATTGCCCGGTGTGTGCGGCTCTACTTTGGACTAACCTTTAGGAGACACATTACGCTCGACACATTTTTAACGGACTTCGATTTCACCTCGGTTCTCTGACACTTGGCCAGCAGAGGGCGCAAACACTAACTTATTCTGTGATCAGTTAAAACGCATCCTATTGTCCACGTTATTCCCCGTATTGCGGTCACGCTGTTTTGTCCCAGAGGTGAGACTCGAGTCACAATCTTTAGGACTTGAGACTCCAAAAAGACTTGACTTAGACTCTCCTGTTTGTGACTTAATTTTGGACTTGAGGTCAATGATTCTCCTTGACCTGCTGTAACATTATATTTAGGGATGTAACGATTCACTCAAGCTTCGATTTCCGATTTTAAGTTCCCGATTTCGAATGAACTATAGTTATTTTGACATGAGTGCTTGTAAATTTACATGTTTTCAGCATAAATAAGATGTGTAGCAAAGCAAGCATTTTGAGATTATATTTATTGTACCAAACCTTTTTTTTTTTTGCAGTTTGAACATAATACTACCATAATACCACCAACAATTTTACAGTGCAGTTTTCCCCCCCCTGAACGCCTCACAGCCTCCCGGTGCAGCCTTTGTAAACATAAGGAGGATAAACACATGGCAGCTCCTGTAGGTTTTGGATTATTGACAAACAGACATTTGATGAGGATTTCAGCAGAATCAGAGCAGGTCGGTCAGATGTTTGTCAGTTTACGATCTTTGGTAAACTTCTGTCAAAATGCTAAACCTGCGTTAGCCGCTAACGCTAATCTCGTAGCTGCTAACTTTAGCTGCGTCTGCTGCTTCGATGCCTACATGTGTGGCGTGTGTTGGGGGTGAGGAGGGGGAGGTGTGGAGCTTGTCTTGAGAAAAAGTTAACGTTAGAAACAACGAGCTCTGTTCCGGTCTATTTCGGTCACGCAAAATGGAGCAGCTGAGGGTGGCTTTAAAATCAATTCTTTTATATTTATATCCATCCATCCAACTTTTACGCATATTAAATCGATTTTAAATTGATTTTCAATGAATCGTTACATCCCTAATTATATTTATTATTGATTGAGCGCAACTATTGAAAGATGACAGGTTCTTTGCATGAAACCAGCACATCTGTGTTTACATTATGGTAATTAGCCACATGCTTTTCGTCTCTAATCAATACGTGAAAAGGAGGAAATGTTTCTTTGGGTGCATTAAAAGTTTTCTGCAGTGAGTGAAGAGATAAAAGATTTATAGACGTTTATTAAGGCCAGGAAAACTTTAGAAACCATGGATCGTAGCTACGGCACAGACAGGCAGCCTCCACCAGAACTACGAGGCGGTAAGAGCTGGATTGATTGGCAAATATCTTGGGTGCAGTTCGGAGTTTTGAGGCGTTACAGCATTTAGACGCTATTTTCAGCAGCCACACAGAGTGACAGCAGGACTGAAGGCTGTGCAGAATCTACTTAGAGCAGGGGTGAATCCGAGTATACAGGGGCTGGGGCATTACAGGGGAACCCCTGACAGAAAAATGGTCAGAAAACAAAAATATTATTTTATTTTTATCTTTCAGTCTGCAGGAAAAGACTCAATTGTTCTGCAGTTGCCCTCCGGGACCCCTGCCTTAAAATGCTGTCCCAGTTTGTACATAGACTGGAACCATTTGTGGCTTTTTAATGTTAATTAGACTTTAAATCCAAATCCATTAGATTTTGAAAAGTTTGATATTAGCCTAAATTTTCAAAATGGCTAAATTCTCTTGTATATTTTGTAAAGAGGAATTAATAGTCCAACCGCGAAAATGAGGCTTAATGCTGATGTTTTCGGCTAAAGCAACACTTGACCTACACTAAAATATTTGTCGTCTAGAACCAGAAAATAGAACAATAATGTGTGGACGATCTGCACATTTACAATATCGGGTTCATCTCCAATGTCAGGAAATGTGTGAAAATGGGGGTTCAGTTTGGAAAGAATTAAAGAGGTATTATGCTTTTTTCAATCACATAGCACCAGTCTATAGCATACTACAATGATGACGTAACCTTCTGTTGGTCTGTATATGCAGTAAATTAAAATAACTGCCTTGAATAAAATTGCTCTCTCAAAATGGCTGTACTGAACGTCTTGAAATAGGCCTCTGTCTCTTTAAGAAGCTTTCCGACACGCCCCCTTCAGCACACTGCTGTGGCATCTAAACAACACTACTGTGCGGGGAGGGGGCTCTGCTGAGCTGAGGAGCAGTGGTTGGTGGCTTGGCTGGTGACAAAAGGTCCAGAGGCGTCTCCAGGAGGTGGGGGCGTTCCTAGGAGGACTGAGGCATAGCTACACCTAAAATGGCTGCCGTCTAAGTTTGTACTGATTACTCAAACATATGTGAATGAGCCAAGGCAACACTCCAGGCATGTGTTTAATGAGGGAATGACATAATAACATGATATAAAGCTTGAAAAAGTCCATTTTACATAATACCCCCCCTTTAAGGAAAATTGAGAGAAACTGTGGCAAAAAAACACAAGGAAAAAATGTCACTTTAACACTGTCCCTGGACCAACAGCATCAAAACTGTTTGTTTTTTTTGGTTCCCGCTTTTGATACTTTTATTTTTTTATAAACCGTTCAACGGTACCCAGCCCTAGACTCGACTTGACCAATTGACTTGGACTTCCTTTGGACTTGGACCTTCACGACTTGGACTTGACTCGAGACTTGCATTAACCTGTTAACCCCCGCCTGAACCGAGCACATTTTCTCCAGTTTGGCTTTGCCAATCCTCAAAGCTTCTTTAAAAGTGTCATAATAGAGACAAGAAGAAGATGGAAAAAAACGAGGATGAAAAAGTAACAAAAGGGCAAAAGAAAAGCAACAGAAATGTGATAAAAATGTGACAAAAAATATGAAAAAGTGACAGAAATGTGATTTAAAAAAATTGACAAAAATGAGGCAAAAAAAATGTCCAAAAAGTGACAACGATGGGAAAAAGATCCATCTAGATGAGTTTTGTAGGCCTTGGCTTTCGATTGAGGCATTACACTGTTGCTCTCCAGTCGAGAGGCTTTTAGATTTGGGTGAAACTGAACTGGAGAAAATAGGGCGGGTGTTAAGAGGTTAAGTGATCGACTCCCACCTCTGCTCTGTCCGAATGTCCAGGGAGGAAAAAGTAGTGCTCTCAAAATGTCCCACACTCTTTCTGAAAAGAAAATTGAATTTCTTGTATTTTATTGCGAAATTAGGTAGAACCAGGAAGTAAGATTCAAAATCTACTCAGAGAAAATCTTTGTAACTTTGTCACAAAATGTAAATCTGGCCCTGTCCATATAGTCAATTTTGGCCATTTTTCACTGCCATATATTTATAAGAAACATTAAAGGATATTTATGTCAGTAATCTACAGCAGACGTTTCAAACTGATATCTGTAGTTTTATCTATTTATTCCGTTATTCACCTGCAGTGTCTCGCTTTAATTCCCACTC
This sequence comes from Neogobius melanostomus, assembly GCA_007210695.1. Taxonomy (NCBI): domain Eukaryota; kingdom Metazoa; phylum Chordata; class Actinopteri; order Gobiiformes; family Gobiidae; genus Neogobius; species Neogobius melanostomus. The sequence goes on from VHKM01000743.1 coordinate 651,830, forward strand.
CGTCCAGCGGAGGGCGCCCCAAGCGACACAGGAATGTCTTCTAAAGAGCAGTCGTGTCGTTTCCATACACACGCGATCGTTTAAATGATAAAACAGGACATATCACAGCTGAGGTAACGCAGTTTAAGAAGCCACATTTATGACGTGTCGACTTTTAAAGCATAACACATGAATGAAGCGTTGTGTGTCTCCTTTAACCTGTTACTGACGCGCGTTTGTGTGTGTGTGTGTGTGTGTGTGTGTGTGCGGGGGAGGGTTAACACACACTTATTTTATTTTCTATCGTTGCCGTTTTCTCGTGTTTTGGTTTGGACTGGCCCCGGCTCACTGAGGGAATGCATTAGCCAGAGGCAGGAGAGAAGCCGAAAACCCAAAGATGTGTGTGTGTGTGTGTGTGTGTGTGACGAGGGTGCGTGTGCGTCAGCCGGAGCGAGTGTGCGACCGTGCGTCTCTTCTGTACAGTCCACATCTGTAATCTCTACCTCTTTTACAATAAACTCATGTGTATTCACAGCCACAGCGTCTGCTTTATTGGGAGGGTTAAAAAAGCTAAAAAGTCAGAGAACGAGAGGAGCAGAAAAGGAAACGTGTTCAGGTTCTGGTCCACTATGGTCTCCTTTTAACATATGAACTTTGCATTATGGGTAATGGAATGTCTTCTGGCTACCAAACAATAATGATAGTTGGCGTAAAGCAACGAAGAAAGCTCTGATCTGGAGCGTTTTAACCGTTGGAAAGTTGATGATTTAAAGCATTTTTGTCGTGGCCATGGAGCCTGTTACAATATTAGCTTAAAGGGATATTTCAGGACTTTTGACATTGGGCCTCATTTCCTAGTTATCCAGAGTGTTGTTGATGTCTGGAGATATTTTTTTCTTAATTTTTTCATTCAGTTCTTATATTTGAAGAGTCTAGTGGCGCTAGGCTAGGGCAAGGCTAAAGCATTTCTATGGTAGGCCTATCAGTTAGCCTGCAGTGCACCTGAGGTAAATCACTTATAACACCAGAACTTTACTATTATTTGTATAAAAGCCTCTTGTGTCCAATATCCTGTTATTTATCAAAAATGCATTGCTATTCTTTTCTTTTAGCAGCGGTGGCATTAAAAATATGGTATTGATGCATTAAAATGGCATTATAATCAACTTGCTGCCGTCCGTATGAACCCTGTGATTTTTTTTTTAAAGTCCCTTTTCACCTGCAGCTCCGGCCTTAAATGTCATTGAAAAGCATTAAAGTCACACTGCGTAACATTTAAGATTCTACTGTCCAAAAATATATGCCCGTGTCATGGCAGCTAGTCTTCCTGGGATCCTTCAAATGACAATTACATACTTTACAAAAAATAAATTTACACAACATGCTTTACAGAAATAGAGTGACACACAGTAAATAAATAACATTGCAGGAAAAGTCTAATTTTCACATGGTCATCTGCAGTAGTTCTCGTGAAGACATGTTTCTAAATGTGTATTTATTATTTAAATAAAATAAATGCTTGTGTTTTATTCTATTTATTAGATTAAATGTTATTGAGTGTTGATTTGAATTAGATTAAAACACATTAAATAACACTACATGGTCAAATGCAGTTTTGGATTTCCCCAAAAGTCTCGCTGTGTCTAATTCTCATTTAATATTGATATTTCCGCTTATTCTGTTTTGTGTTAATTTTCTGCTGATGTGGCATTCACAATGAAGATGAATAAAAAAAGTGTTTTGACTTGCCTCACTTTTACAAAGCAACACCCTGAAGGACAAACGTGTAGGCCTATATCATATTGAAAGTATCAGGTGCAGAGTCAGAGGGAAATACAGACATATATACAGTGAATCCACAGAGCTGTAAACATCTTATAGTTTTATATCAGAGCCGTGGATGAGTCTGTCTGTCTCTTTGTTATTCGGACTCCTTCAGAGCAGAGGCACACTTCAGGAGCCGCCTGTGAGACTTCACACTCTTTAACATGAGGCCACACGTCTATTCTTCTCAGATGTAAATGCGCAGCGGCGCGTGGACACCTCTCTTTGCGCGTGCCTTTGGTAAAGAGTCGGACAGTCCTGACTCTTCTGTCTTTACCAAATGTAAAAACTATTGAGAGGCTCGCGCACCTTTAGGTTCCCACGCGCGGCTCGCACTAAGGTGCAAAGTGTCTCCATGGGCCAGCTCTGACACGTGCGCAACAGAGGTCGGATGTTTTCCCACGAGGCGACAATCCCTGAGCGCGCGCCCCCCGGGTGGACCGGTGTTTGGTCAGAGCAGTTTGTCTCACTCTGTGGGAGACATGCCCACGTGCGCTGCGTCCTTCTGTTGTTGTGAAGGTGTTTAACATTTAACATTGTCTTCATTGGTCAGTGACGCTTTTACAGCGCGCGCAGTTCTCTATTTAAAAGTTAAAACGGTTCGATTGTAGATTTCACTGATGAAGCATAATCAGTGAAGTGAAGCGTAAGATCAGACTTTATTGAGCTTACTATTATATCTAATGGCTGGCTGCTCCTGTCTCCTTCTTAAACAGAGTTTGATCCCATTTCCCTGCTGTGAAACCGCTCTCCAAAAGAGCGCATTACGCATGACGCATATGCGTAACGAGTCCACATCAGCAGGCGGTTCAACACTTCTCCTCTTCTCACAGTTTACCCTTTTTAAATGGAAATGCACAAAGGGCACGTGGACACCTACAGCTTCCACAAGAGCGCGTGCTGTCTTTGTGCCACTCACTGGTCACATGACTGTAGCTCAGATTGTTTTGTGCGTAAAAGTTTGTGTTTGTTTGTGTTTGTGTTCATCCTGTTGGCTCTGGGCTGGAACACCTTTAAACTCCACCAGCAGCTAAAAGAGTGTCTCTGGTTTCCAAATGTTTGAGTGAAAGAGTGAGTGCAGCGGTGGCACTTCTGGTTCCCGCGCGCGGCTCGCACTCAGGTGCCACAGTGTCACCATAAAACTAACCATTTGTTCCAAGATGGTACAACTCTGACACGTGCGTAAAATGTTCACGGAGCGCGGACATTTTCGCACAGTAGCCTCATTTATCAACACTGAGTAAAGAAATGGTGTATGTGTGTATTTGCGATATACGCCAGAGGGCGCGTGACATTTATGAAACCTGTGCTTTCTGCTCAGATCTTAACGTAAGAGCAGCTGATGGTAAACGCCACAGAGAAATCCCAGCGTCATTTGAATGAAACGCCCAAAAATATTCATGTATGACGAGGCCTCACCCACGGGTTTTACGACACACACGAAACACGGCACAAAAGAACATTTCTGCAACCAGGAAATGATAAATAGTTGTTTTTAACACAACAAATATGATATTTTTGTGGCATGAGGAAGATTAAAACATCTGTCAGTAACATTAACCTTATAAAGAATCCAAGATCACATTTACTAAATATAAAAACAGGGGAAAAGAAACAGGCTAATAATAAAAAGTGAGCTTTATTAAATAAGCTGTAGGCCTAAACAGCCTATATGAAAAAGGCTATAAAATTAGAGCACATTAAAAAAGCGTGGATATAACGCTGCAGTCAGAGCAGACTCTGGACCATGATCTGAACCAGTGAAAAGCAGCTGTCAGCTCCGGGGACTCAGCGCTGGAGCCGGGCAGGACTACGCGTCTCTCGGCCTGAGCAGAGCTGACAGCCGACCGGAACCTAACGAACCCGTCCGGACCAAAGACCCTACGAGCCGTGCTTTAATCCCCTGACGAGAGGAGAGCGCGCGGTCAAAACGAAACATAAAAAACAGCGTAAGCGTCTCTGTGGCTGCAGTCCAGGTTCTAGAGTCTCTGGTCCGGGCTGAGCCTCTGCGCTCGGCCCGTGGCCTGGAGGAGCGTGTCGATGCAGCGCAACATGGAATCAAGTCTGTCCATAAACATTAACGCTGTAGCCTTGTCTCATGTTTAAATCACTAAACACTTTACTCTGAAATGTAAATGAGCCGAGCGCACGAGGACACGTAGCTTTCAGCGCGTGGCTTTGATCAAACATGCGCGCGTGCCTTTGCTGTTGAGTTACTTTGCTTCATGCGTAAATGTCCTTGGCACAGATTCAGTTAATGTTAGACTTTATGTTCTCATTCAGACCTGATGGCCCAAAGGAGACTCTCAGAGCTACACTCACAGTTTCTGACACTGGATTTGTTTTTTAAATTACGTTTTTAATTCAATAAGTAATTGTTTAATGCTGTTTTTAGAGGCTAAATCATTCACTGTAAACTTTTGTTTTGCTTTTACGTCAGGACTCATATTAACCTCTTAACCCCCGCCTGAACTGAGTGCATTTTGTCCAGTTCAGCTTTACCCAAATCCATAAAGTCACAGCCTATAGGCCAGCGTAACGCCTCATTTGAAAGCTAAGACCAAAACTGATCTAAATTGAGCTTTTTCCTCACTTTAATTGATTCTCTGTGAACTCGTGTTTTACTTCAGGACAATAAACGTCTTTAAACAGAGCACAGTCGGCACGTGCGCTCATCAGGTCACATGACTTACAAATAAATATTACTGGGCCCGGGGGCCCCTGAAGGCCCGCCCCGTGCCGGCCAGGTGGGCGGGCCCTAAAGACGGCACTTAAAAGTGTGAGCGCGCGGCCTGAGCTCAGACACGCGCGGACCCCCAGGACGATATGAGACTACAGGAGCCGCAGAGGATCATAGGACTACAGGCTCCGGAGGGGGCCAAAGCCAAACGCAAGGTGAGTGTGACCCAAGCACTGTGCTCCGTGGGCAGTGTGTGCCCGGTCCTGTGTGTGGGCAGTGTGGGCAAAGTTGGTGAGCAGTGTGGGATGTGGTCAGTTTGGTCAGTACTTGTGGTCAGTATGTGTCGTCGTGTCTGACTGCGCTTCTTCTGTGCAGATCCTGAAGCCGCTGCTGGAGAGGCGGCGCAGGGAGCGGATGAACCAGAGCCTGAGCCGCCTGCGGAGCCTGCTGCTGCCCGCGCAGGTACTGCCCCGCCCCCGCACGCGCCTCATCACCGGCGCGAGCTTCACTCAAACACGTGTGTATGTTTCAGGGCACCGCGGAGCGCAGAGTGGAGAAGGCGGAGATCCTGGAGCACACCGTCCTGTACCTAAGGGGCCAGAGCAGCCACGCGCCTGAAACAGCTCCCTCTGCCCTTTCGGGACGGCTTTTTCGGCCTGTCTCCATCGGGCCACGCACTTCCTGGAGGCGGGAGGGAAGGCCCCGTGGCTGGCGCCGACAGTGGATGCGGCGCTGTCCACGCTGGCGCCGGAGTCAGAGCGTCTGGGGCGGTGTCCTAAAGCGCTGCTGCGGGAGCTGACACAGAAGCGCGCGCAGAACGCCATCGCGGCTGAAGAAGGCGCAGTGAGGCCCCGGGCCCAGAGCGCGCACACAGGACAGGACAAGAGGCCGGGTGAGGGGCCACACAGCGGAGCCAGAGCGGAGGACTATCAGAGCTACGGGCCTCAGAGCCTGTGGAGGCCATGGCCGTGAGCGCGCACACTCCGGACATTGACAGGCCTTTTGTAAATGTGTTGTATATTTGTACAGAAATGTAATTTATTCCAATAAACGAGCACATGTGCACGTGTCTGCTTCGTCTGTCCGAGAAAACTGTGGAATATTGATGATGTTGATGTTGTTGATTGTATTCAATAGTTATAACTTATATAATAACTCTTAATGAGAAATTATTTTTAAAAAACAGTCAGTGATGGTAATACAGTCGTCTGTACCCAGTGGCGCAGCAAGGGTACCAAGGGGCCCCAAGCAAGAATGTCGGTTGGGGGCCCTCTAGTGGCCGATCGGTGTACTGCGCACTGGAAGAGAGGATGTCATTTGGGCAGGAGCGGGTCACCTGAAAACTCCCATAATGCAGTTCTCTGCATAGGTTTTCCTCAGAACAGAAGGCTGAGGTTCTTTAGGTCATGAAGAGAGTTACAATAAACTGGTTTCACTATTAGAAATATAATCTGGTGGAGCCATGAGTAAAAAAGTCTGTCCACTGCTCATTAAAAGTTAACATTAGGGAACCATGACTCACTACAGCATGTAGCAGGATGGGGATAAACAGCGCCACAGAGCGTTGGTGGAGAGATGATGTAACTGCATCACCAAAATCACTAGGATGGCTGTGTCTATCAAGCGTTTACTGCAGGTATCTGAAAAACGGCTTGGTGCATGGGGGCCCTTCACAGTTGGGGGCCCCAGGCAGCTGCCTGCCTTGCCTTATGGCAAGCTACGCCTCTGTCTGTACCGGTGGTTCCGCATTCCGCACGGCGCGTGTGCATAATCCCGTGTGTTGCTGATCAGCAGGCGGTTCCACTTCTGTTTGTCTCTTTCCTCTTAAATGGAAATGAGTTGAGTGCACGAGGACACCCGCAGCTTCTGGCGCGTGGCACTCGCTAAAACGCGTGCCAAAAAGAGCCGTTCTGTGCGTAAAAGTTGGTTGTTCGTGAGTTAGTTCGTCTTGAGTTTAGAGCGAGGTCAGCTCTGACACGCGCGTAAAGGAAGGAGTGTGTGTATTTACAGAGCTTTAAACTGTGACTCACACCTTTATTTATGAAATACAAACTTAAAAAGACTTTAAACTGTGACCACACCTTTATTTATGAATCAAACTTAAAGCTTTAAACTGTGACCACACCTTTATTTATGAATCAAATTAAAGCTTTAAACTGTGACCACACCTTTTATTTATGAATCAAACTTAAAGCTTTAAACTGGTGACCCACACCTTTATTTATGAATCAACCTTAAAAGCTTTAAACTGTGACTCACACCTTTATTTATGAATCAAACTTAAAGCTTTAAAAACTGTGACTCACACCCTTTATTTATGAATCAAACTTAAAGCTTTAAACTGTGACTCACACTTTATTTATGAATCAAACTTAAAGCTTTAAACTGTGACCCACCCTTTATTTATGAATCAACTTAAAAGCTTTAAACTGTGACTCACACCTTTATTTTATGAATCAAACTTAAAGCTTTAAAACTGTGACCCACACCTTTATTTATGAATCAAACTTTAAAGCTTAAACTGTGACTCACACCTTTATTTATGAAATCAAACTTAAAGCTTTTAAACTGTGACCTCACCCTTTATTTATGAATCACACTTAAAGCTTTAAACTGTGACTCACACCTTTATTTATGAATCCAAACTAAAAAAAAAACTTAAAAAAAAAAAAAAAAAAAAAAAAAAAAAAAAAAATAAAAGCTTTAAAACTGTGACCCACACCTTTATTTATGAATCACACTTAAAGCTTTAACTGTGACTCACACCTTTATTTATGAATCAAACTTAAAGCTTAAACTGGACCAACCTTTATTTATGAAATCAAACTTAAAGCTTTAAACTGTGACTCACACCTTTATTTATGAATCAAACTTAAAGCTTTAAACTGTGACCCACACCTTTATATTTATATGAATCAAACTTAAAGCTTTAAAACTGTGACTACAGCCTGGCTCACACCTTTATTTATGAATCAACTTAAAGCTTTAAACTGTGACCCACACCTTTATTTATGAATCAAACTTAAAGCTTTAAACTGTGACTCACACCTTTATTTATGAATCAAACTTAAAGCTTTAAATGACTCACACTTTATTAGAATCAAACTTAAAGCTTAAACTGTGCTCACAAAATAAAATTAAAAAAAGGAAACTTTATTTATGAATCAAATTAAAGCTTTAAACTGTGACCACACACTTATTTATGAATCAAACTTAAAGCTTTAAACTGTGACTCACACCTTTATTTATGAATCAAACTTAAAGCTTTAAACTGTGACTCACACCTTTATTTATGAATAAACTTAAAGCTTTAAACTGTGACTCCACACCTTTATTTATGAATCAACTTAAGTTAAACTGTGCTCAACCTTTATTTATGAATCAAACTTAAAGCTTTAAACTGTGACTCACACCTTTATTTATGAATCAAACTTAAAGCTTTAAACTGTAAAAAAAATTTTTTGTACTCACACCTTTATTTATGAATCAAACTTAAAGCTTTAAACTGTGACTCACACCTTTATTTATGAATCAAACTTAAAGCTTTAAACTGTGACTCACACCTTTATTTATGAAATCAAACTTAAGCTTTAAACTGTGACTCACACCTTTATTTATGAATCAAACTTAAAGCTTTAAACTGTGACTCACACCTTTATTTATGAATCAAACTTAAAGCTTTAAACTGTGACTCACACCTTTATTTATGAATCAAAACGTAAAGCTTTAAACTGTGACTCACACCTTTTATTTATGAATCAAACTTAAGCTTTAAACTGTGACTCACACCTTTATTTATGAATCAAACTAAAGCTTTAAACTGTGACCCACACCTTTATTTATGAATCAAACTTAAAGCTTTAAAACTGTGACTCACACCTTTATTTATGAATCAAACGTAAAGCTTTAAACTGTGACTCACACCTTTATTTATGAATCAAACTTAAGCTTTAAACTGTGACTCACACCTTTATTTATGATCAAACTTAAAGCTTTAAACTGTGACCACACCTTTATTTATGAATCAAACGTAAAGCTTTAAACTGTGACTCACACCTTTATTTATGAATCAAACTTAAAGCTTTAAACTGTGACTCACACCTTTATTTATGAATCAAACTTAAAGCTTTAAACTGTGACTCACACCTTTATTTATGAATCAAACTTAAAGCTTTAAAACTGTGACTCACACCTTTATTTATGAATCAAACTTAAAGCTTTAAACTGTGGACCACACCTTTATTTATGAATCAAACTTAAAGCTTTAAACTGTGACTCACACCTTTATTTATGAATCAAACTTAAGCTTTAAACTGTGACCACACCTTTATTTATGAATCAAACCTTAAGCTTTAAACTGTGACTCACACCTTTATTTATGAATCAAACTTAAAGCTTTAAACTGTGACCCACACCTTTATTTATGAATCAAACTTAAAGCTTTAAACTGTGACTCACACCTTTATTTATGAATCAAATTAAAGCTTTAAACTGTGACTCACACCTTATTTATGAATCAAACTTAAAGCTTTAAACTGTGACTCACACCTTTATTTATGATCAAACTTAAAGCTTTAAACTGGGACTCACACCTTTATTTATGAATCAAACTTAAAGCTTTAAACTGTGACTCACACCTTTATTTATGAATCAAACTTAAAGCTTTAAACTGTGACTCACACCTTTATTTATGAATCAAACTTAAGCTTTAAACTGTGACTCACACCTTTATTTATGAATCAACTTAAGCTTTAAACTGTGACTCACACCTTTATTTATGAATCAAACTTAAAGCTTTAAACTGTGACTCACACCTTTATTTATGATCAAACTTAAGCTTTAACTGACTCACACCTTTATTTATGAATCAACTTAAAGCTTTAAACTGTGACTCACACCTTTATTTATGAATCAAACTTAAAGCTTTAAACTGTGACTCACACTTTATTTTTCCTTAATTCTTCCCATTTTTTATGAATCAAACTTAAGCTTTAAACTGTGACTCACACCTTTATTTATGAATCAAACTTAAAGCTTTAAACTGTGACTCACACCTTTATTTATGAATCAAACTTAAGCTTTAAACTGTGACTCACACCTTTATTTATGAATCAAACTTAAAGCTTTAAACTGTGACTCACACCTTTATTTATGAATCAAACTTAAGCTTTAAACTGTGACTCACACCTTTATTTATGAATAAACTTAAAGCTTTAAACTGTGACTCACACCTTTATTTATGAATCAACTTAAAGCTTTAAACTGTGACTCACACCTTTATTTATGAATCAAACTAAAGCTTTAAACTGTGACTCACACCTTTATTTATGAATCAAACTTAAAGCTTTAAACTGTGACTCACACCTTTATTTATGAATCAAACTTAAAGCTTTAAACTGTGACTCACACCTTTATTTATGAATCAAACTTAAAGCTTTAAACTGTGACTCACACCTTTATTTATGAATCAAACTTAAGCTTTAAACTGTGACTCAACACCTTTAATTCAAATATGAATCAAACTTAAAGCTTTAAACTGTGACTCCACACCTTTATTTATGAATCAAACTTAAAGCTTTAAACTGTGACTCACACCTTTATTTATGAATCAAACTTAAAGCTTTAAAACTGTTGAACAACACAAACAAACCTTTATTTAATGAATCAACTTAAGCTTTAAACTGTGACTCACACCTTTATTTATGAATCAACTTAAAGCTTTAAACTGTGACTCACACCTTTATTTATGAATCAAACTTAAAGCTTTAAACTGTGACTCACACCTTTATTTATGAATCAAACTTAAACTTTAAACTGTGACTCACACCTTTATTTATGAATCAAACTTAAAGCTTTAAACTGTGACTCACACCTTTATTTATGAATCAAAACTTAAAGCTTTAAACTGTGACTCACACCTTTATTTATGAATCAAACTTAAAGCTTTAAACTGTGACTCACACCTTTATTTATGAATCAACTTAAAGCTTTAAACTGTGATCACACCTTATTTATGAATCAAACTAAAGCTTTAAACTGTGGACTCACACCTTTATTTATGAATCAAACTTAAAGCTTTAAACTGTGACTCACACCTTTATTTATGAATCAAACTTAAAGCTTTAAACTGTGACTCACACCTTTATTTATGAATCAAACTTAAAGCTTTAAACTGTGACTCACACCTTTATTTATGAATCAAACTTAAAGCTTTAAACTGTGACTCACACCTTTATTTATGAATCAAACTTAAAGCTTTAAACTGTGACTCACACCTTTATTTATGAATCAAACTTTAAAGCTTTAAAACTGTGACTCACACCTTTATTTATGAATCAAACTTAAAGCTTTAAACTGTGACCCACACCTTTATTTATGAATCAAACTTAAGCTTTAAATGTGACTCACACCTTTATTTATGAATCAAACTTAAGCTTTAAACTGTGACTCACACCTTTATTTATGAATCAAACTTAAAGCTTTAAACTGTGACTCACACCTTTATTTATGAATCAAACTTAAGTTTAAACTGTGACTCACACCTTTATTTGAATCAACTTAAAGCTTTAAACTGTGACTCACACCTTTATTTATGAATCAAACTTAAAGCTTTAAACTGTGACTCACACCTTTATTTATGAATCAAACTTAAAGCTTTAAACTGTGACCCACACCTTTATTTATGAATCAAACTTAAAGCTTTAAACTGTGACTCCACACCTTTATTTTATGAATCAAACTTAAAGCTTTAACTGTGACTACACCTTTATTTATGAATCAAACTTAAGCTTTAAACTGTGACCACACCTTTATTTATGAATGAATCAAACTTAAAGCTTTAAACTGTGACTCACACCTTTATTTATGAATCAAACTTAAAGCTTTAAACTGTGACTCACACCTTTATTTATGAATCAAACTTAAAGCTTTAAACTGTGACTCACACCTTTATTTATGAATCAAACTTAAAGCTTTAAACTGTGACTCACACCTTTATTTATGAATCAAACTTAAAGCTTTAAACTGTGACTCACACCTTTATTTATGAATCAAACTTAAAGCTTTAAACTGTGACCACACCTTTATTTATGAATCAAACTTAAAGCTTTAAACTGTGACTCACACCTTTATTTATGAATCAAACTTAAAGCTTTAAACTGTGACTCACACCTTTATTTATGAATCAAACTTAAAGCTTTAAACTGTGACTCACAACCTTTATTTATGAATCAAACTTAAAGCTTTAAACTGTGACTCACACCTTTATTTATGAATCAAACTTAAAGCTTTAAACTGTGACTCACACCTTTATTTATTATGAATCAATTAAGCTTAAACTGTGACTCACACCTTTATTTATGAATCAAACTAAAGCTTTAAACTGTGACTCACACCTTTATTTATGAATCAAACTAAAGCTTTAAACTGTGACTCACACCTTTATTTATGAATGTGAAACTTTATTTTTAATTGCTTTAAACTGTGACTCACACCTTTATTTATGAATCAAACTTAAAGCTTTAAACTGTGACTCACACCTTTATTTATGAATCAAACTTAAAGCTTTAAACTGTGACTCACACCTTATTTATGAATCAAACTTAAGCTTTAAACTGTGACTCACACCTTTATTTATGAATCAAACTTAAAGCTCTGTCTCAGGATGAATGTTAGTTGTGGTTAGAGTTGTGTAGAAAGATTAACCTTGAAATAAAAAGGATGTTCTCTGGTGATTTGCCGATTAAGATTCAGTAAGAACTGGTCACTTTGGGCTCCTCTGCAGAATATGCAGCTCCAGTGTTAAAGGAACGGCCCCCAGGGGCCCGACATCAGCCTCTGCTCAGACACTGGAGCCAAGATTTACTTACACTGTAGGAGCTTTACAACACGTACATGGAGGTCCCAACAGGTCTTCCCCTCCTCTCCTCTTCCTCCCCTCTCTCCTCTTCTTTACACTGTAAACCCGAATAATCAAATTAATTTAAAAAAATGATTAGTGTATAATTTAAAAAAACAACTTGTTACTTAATTAGAATTTTTAATTTCGAATGCATGTATGCAATTTTCAGCACATTAATTTAATTTTTTTCATTATTATTATTATTAGCATAAAAGTTTTAATTATGCATAAATTATAATTTTTATTTAACTTTAGTACTTTTTTTTTTATTCAGAACTAATTAATATTTTCATCACCCGCTCTACACCCTGGCTTTTTAACGCACTACAGTATATAGGGCTGACATATTACATAATCCATTGAACACACACAACAACAACAACAACAACAACAACACAAAACAAACAAACAAAAACAAAAACTGAAAGAAAATGACAGCTGGGAAGTTGCAAGATCACGGATAATATAATACGTATATTAATGTGCCTTTTGAACACAGAACTAGTGCCTTGAAAGTGTTAACTGTGTTTGGCAGTGGTAACCATCTGTAACCATCTGTAAAGAAAGAGAAGAAAAACAAAAGGATGTGTGTATGTATGCATATATGTGTATAAATAACTTAATGATAGCCTTTTTCACTTGCTTTGTATTAGTCATCGAGTACATGAAATGAGACAGTTGATGTAGTTGTGTTTCCTTTCAGTTGTGTTTCCTTTCAGTTGTGTTTCCTTTCAGTTGTGTTTCCTTTCCGTTCCGTTAAATTCTGTTTTAACTTATTTTTATACGGACATTCTAGAGGTGCTTTGTGGGTGTGGTCCGTGTTGAAACGACCGCTCTGGTGGGTTGTAGGTTCTCTTTTGCCGGTGGGGCAGTATGATGTTGCTTAATGTAGGATTGATATTGTAAATATAACAGGCAAAGTTGGGTCACGGAGGGGTACGTTGTGTGTGTGCTGTGTTCCTGCTCTTGTGTCTTGTACCTTGTAACATGCTCCCTGTACTATTGTGATTGATCAATTGTTTTATTTCAATGATGTCGGGGGTGGCGCTTATAAGCTTTTGCTTCAGCCCACTCCTTTTGAGCAGAATTTAACTGCTCAAATAAACTAATAAACTAAATTAAACTAATCATATATCCATCTAAAATGAACAATAACATACATGTTTCCACTATTTTATTAAAATTACCTGATTTTAATTGTCAATATAAGTAAACATTAAACATAGTACAATACAGGGCTAGATGATGATAATAATACTAATAATAATAATAATAATAATAATAATAATAATAATAATAATAATCATGATAATAATAATAATAATAATAATAATGTATATTCACGTGGCTGTGAGTACAGCTAATGTTTTACAACTAAAAGAATAACCATATTTGGATTACAGCGTCATCCTGGAGACCCTTGCACACATGGATATAAAATATATCAATATTTGTGATACGCAAAATGTAGACATGAATACGTGTATTCAAACACATATTGAGTCTTGAATATGCGAGGAAAAGCCGGCTTTGCGAAGCCATGTTGCAGCTACTTTCTGTGCGATTACGCACAGCATGCCTTCACCAACGCGCTCGCCCTCTGCACCTGAACACTCCCCCTGCCTGCTCCATGTAAGTAGTGGTGCTCGACACATGCTTATGCCAAAGTGAAGTGTTTAAAATGGCAACACAGCACACTATGCTCAACAATCTCACACTGAGGAGCGCCAGGTGTCTTTACGCACGTAGCAAAGTGGTAATGAGCCATTTACGTTAGTAGACCCTACAACCGCACTGTAACTTCATTAGTTTTACTCACCGGGATGTTGTCCTGCTCACGTGAGGCCTAATCATCGTACGTCTGACACGGGATACGGTTTTGTCCCACCGTGTTCTTTCCCAGATATCATAAAGTCCAAACTTAGAGCCATTCTCGTTGTTTCCCAAGACCCAAGCGGTCGGCGAGTTTGTGGAAAGGAGTCACGTGCCAAGCACAAATAAATTGCCTGTAGTCCGTTACTTGTTGGGAGCAGATTGCGGGCATAATTTTCTGTATTAAATATCATAAATAAGCTTCTCTCGCCAAGAGTCCCGCTGAGGAGGCGTGGCTTGCTTTTGCGTCTGGGCGGAAATGGCAACGACAAAGCCACTGTAAGGGCTTTAGTTTAGTTTATTTTATTTTATTTTATTTATTTTGTTTGAGCAGTTAACCTGCTCAAAGGGAGTGGGCTGAAGCCAAAGGCTTATAAGCGCCCACCCCAAAATAACATGTAATAACATTACATTTAATATTTACAAGGTAGCAAATCATAAACAAAGGAACATAGGGCAAAGTAACAATAAATGATGAACAAGAATAAAATAAAAACAACAGCAAAATAAAGAACAAAAGAATGTGCTACTTTTATGTTATAAAGGCGCATTCATACATATTATATTCTGAGATCTTGCGACTTCCCAGTTGTCATTACCATCCTCAATATAATTTAATTTGGGTTTAATTATCATTATTATTATATTTGTTTAATTGAGTTATATGTGAAGTATGATGTAAGCCCTGCATAGTGTGGTGCATTAAAAAGCCAGGGTGTAGAGCGGGCCAGTTGAAGAGGGCAGTAACTCCCCCTCAACAAATCCCCACCAGCTGCCCTAACAGCTGATTTTGTAGATGATGTTCCTATGCTGAGTGGTGCATTAAAAGACAAGGTTTTGAGCCCGTTGGGAGGGTCCCTCTCAACAGATTCATAACTTGCCTACCCTAATTCTCAATTTGTAAATTTGAGCAATAGAATGACAACCGTTCCAAGCAGCAACACTCTTCCTTAATTATAGAGGAAATACACATAATTGATCCTACTGCGCCTCCTAGTGGCAACACATTTCTTGTTCTCTGTATGTTTCAAAAGTCTTTTGTTTGTATTTATATTTGAACAGGTTGATGTTTGGACTTCGTTTCAACTCCATTTCCAGTTTATTCCACAATTGTACACCATTAACTGTTGGGCTAAAACTTTTCAAAGTTGAGCTATGTTTCTGAGTCCTAAAGTTTAATTCGTCACGTAATTCATAACAACCAGTACGTTCTTGGAACCTTCTTTGTACACTGAAAAAAGTGTACCATGCAGTTGTTCATTCAAACTAATAACTGCCATTTAAAACAAGATAAAATTATTGATTTGCTACTAAAACTCATTCTTTTTGATTTATACTGAACTAAATATACGTCCAAAGGACCCAAAACAAAGTTTTTGATTTGTCTCAAATTGTTTTTTTTTTCTTCATGACCTGCAGGTAATATTTTAGTTTGAGTCAAATGAATTGTGCATGCGCATTGCACACACCATTCAGAGCACATGTTAGATCCGGTAGTTCACTCTCGGCATGCTACTCTGCTGACCAGACGAACCACTTGACGTCGTGATATTGTCCTGGGTGGATTTCGTCCAAAAATAAACTTAAGTAGATAATTAACCCTTTCTACTCTAAAGAGCCATATTTGGCTCCAGTTATTGTCCCGGTATTTGGACGCACTTGGACACTAGGGGGCGCCCTTCCAACCTTCTCAGTGTACATGTGAATTGAATTTCTTCAGTTAAACTTTAGGTCAGACACCATGAGTGACAGTAACATGATGCTAAATAGTGAGCCCTTTATTGTCTGTAAAAAAGCTGAGGCCTTGTTGCTCTTCAGTCACAGACTGAGAAGTGAAGAAAGAAGTCATGGAGATTCTGCTTCAGACAGGACTTCAGACTTCTGCTAGATATATGAGTCAGATGTTATTCTGAAACTCAAAAATATAGTAAAAATGCAAACAAATACAAACAAATATTTTTCCAATCAAAAAAGTAAAAATACAAATTATATTATTAAAAATATGAGTTAATTATTAATTACTCTCATTTTACAAAACAAAAAAAACATGACAATTATATCTGATGGAGTGTCATGTGTGTCCTGGTTCTTCTGAGTCATGGTGGGTCATGCTGGACCGTGACAGATGTGGACAGGACTGTGGTAGATCTACTTTTACTTTGGTGGAAATAATTACTATAGTAACTGTGTTGAAGAAATGAACCTGTTTAGCTTCTTCTGTAACATCTGTCCACATCAGTCCTGCTGCACCACGACTCAGAGGAACTGGAACAAACATGACTCTACAGCAGATACAAATGACAAGGGTTTGTTTTTGTATAATGAGAGTAATTAATAATTAACTGACATTTTAATCACACAAATTCAGGATTTTCACAACTATTACTAAGGAATACTTAAATTTCAAACTTTTATTGTTACATCCAGCAGAAGTGTAATGTCCGAAAATGGCACGAATCTCCATGATTTCCTTCTTCACTTCCCAGTCTGTGACTGAAGAGCAATGAGGCTTCAAACAATTCAATTTAAGTAAACAATTCAATTTAAGTAAACAATTCAATTCAATTTAAGTAAATTAAAAGTGAATACATTAGGTTGATTTAATTTCAATTTATTAGTTTGGTTCAATAACTAAAAATTAAGAAAATAATTTGGATCAAGGCAAAAATTAAGGTTGAGTCAAGTGCAGGATTATTGTTCACATCAACATAAAATAATCGGGTCATATCAAGTTACTCAATTTAGATTCTGTGAAGTCAAATATTTTAGATGTGATATCTGGACATCATTTTTTTAGTTTTAGCATGGTTATACTTTTTTCAGTGTATTTGGCCCGGTAACAGTTTGTATCTTGCTTTGTATAACATCTGTACAGTTTGGAACTCAACAATGTCACAAAACTTCATGATCTTTGATTTTAAAAATAATGAGTTTGTGTGGTCCAAGAACCCAACTTTATGAATTACTCGGATAGCTCTTTTTGCAACAATACTATTGGTTTTAATGTGTTTTTATAAGTACTACCCCAAACCATAGTACAATAATATAAATATGGCAAATCAGAGAACAGTATAAGATATGTAGAGCTTTGATGTTTAAAATGTGCTTTGCTTTTGCTATTACTGAAATGCTTCTAGAAATTTTCGTAGATATATATTTAATGTGAGATTTCCAAGTAATTCTGTCATCTATAATAACACCAAGGAATTTGATTTCATGCACTCGCTCTATGACAACACCCTCTATCTGAATTGCTTCCTGAGCATTGGAATTACAGTTGCCAAATATCATCATTTTGATTTTACTCAGATTTAGAGATAATTTATTTTGTTTGAACCACTTATTGACACTTTTGAGTTCCAAGTTAACAATCCGACACAGTTGCTGTAAGTCGTCACCTGATGCAAAAATATTTGTATCATCAGCAAACAAGATAAATTAAGTACTTGAGACGTTTTACAAATGTCGTTGATGTACATGTTAAACAATTTTGGGCCCAGAATGGACCCTTGAGGTAAACCACACACAATTTGTCGACAACTCGACTGATAATCACCTATTTTCACACATTGTTTTCTATTTTTTAAATAACTGGTAACCCACTGTAGAGCTACCCCCTAATCCCATAATGTTCTAGTTTATTAATTAGTATGTCATAGTTTATTGTATCAAATGCTTTACTCAGGTCAATAAATAACCCTATTGCATATTTCTTGTTATCTACAGCATTAGTTATTTCTTCAATTATATCAAAGAGCGCGTGTGAGGTTGAGTGATTATTCCTAAAACCAAACTGATTGTCCGAGAGTAAATTACACCTTTCAATAAAGCTGTCAAGTCTAGAGTTATAAACCTTCTCTAAGATTTTAGAGAATTGCGGTAAAAGGGAACAGGCCTGTAGTTTGTGAAGAGATGTTTATCTCCTGCCTTGAACAGAGGAATCACTTTTGCTACTTTCATACTTTCAGGAAATTGTCCAGTTTGCAGCGATAGGTTACAGATGTGTGTTAACGGCTTAGAGATACTTTCAATAACACTTTTTAAAGTTTTCATATCCATGTCATGGTAATCTGTCGAGGTTTATTTTTACACCCTTTAACAATGTCCAGTATCTCCTTTTCCTCCACAGGTTTGAGGAACATGGACAGAGGATTTGTGTCTATCAGTTCACAATTAAAGTTCTCAACATTTGTAATTTTTGCAGCAAGATTCGGTCCAACATCTACAAAGAATTTATTAAATGTATCGACTACTTCATTCATATTATTAAAGTGTTATCCTCATCTTTGAAATATTTTGGATAATTAATCGTTCTCGGTTTATTTCTAATTATACTATTTAAGATATTCCATAAACCTTTAATATTATTCTTATTGCTATCTAACAACTTATTATAATAATCCTGTTTACATTTTCTAATGATACCTGTCAGTTTATTTTTATATTTCTTATATTTATCCTCAGCTTCTTTTGTTCTATCATTTATACATTTTTTGTAGAGTGAATTTTTTTCTTGCATGCATTTAGTAATCCCTTAGACATCCATGGGTTTTCTTTAACCTTTCTGTTTTTACAATGTTTTTTCATTGGGCAATTTTTGTCATATACTTTATGAAATATTCGCGTAAACTCATCATATGCCTTATTAGTATCATTCTCTCTATATACAATACTCCAGTCTTGAGCTAATAGTTCCTTTTTAAATACCTCAATAGTTTTTTCTGTTTTTACCCTTCTAAACCAATAAATGTTTTCATCATCAATATTTAAATATTCATTTTTGTACAATACAAAAACTGGCAGGTGATCACTAATATCATTTATCATTAATCCACTGACTGTATCACTATCTATTTCATTTGAGAAAATGTTATCAATCAAAGTCGCACTGTGGGTTGTGATTCTACTCGGTTTAGTTATTAGAGGAAACAGACCTATACTAAATAAAGTATTTATAAATTCATCCGTCTTTTTATGTTTATATGGGTTTAACAGATCAATGTTAAGGTCTCCCCCCACAGACATGACTTTATGATTTAAACCTGAAAAGTGCTCCTCCATCCAATTAGAAAAAACATCTATATCAGAGCCAGGTGTTCTATAAATACAACTTACAATAATATTTTCTTTTTTGCCTTGTAATTTCTACAGTAAGGCATTCAAGTGCATCATCCACTACCATAGTCTTATTTTCCATTACTTTATAACTGTAGTTTGAGTCTACAAACATAGCTACGCCCCCCCATGCTTGTTTCTTCTGTTCATACTTATAAATTCATAACCATCAATAGAAAACTCAATTTCTCTGTCATTATTAATCCATGTCTCTGTGATTAAAATTACACTAAATGGTTTAGAAAACTGTTTTAAGAAGCTTTTGATGTGGTTAAAGTTTGCATAGAGGCTTCGACTATTGAAGTGGATTACAGTGAATGCCTTAATGTTCTTAAGTTTACTATTGTAAAGATCCTCTGTATAATATTGACAGTCATTAGTAGCTCTAGTAAAGAAGTTATTTTCAGGGTCGATGTCGATCTCAGTGTTCTGTAAGTCATATTGTGATAATGTAAAATCCTGGTTATTTGCTTCAGCAATTCTCCTTAATGAAAGGTCCAAGTCGATGCTTCCTATAGAACTATATGTATTACAGGACATGTGAAATTATGTGCTTTTACATACCAAAATCCATACGCTTTTGCCGGTGTTTATACTTGATTTGGTGTACTGGTGCGCGGACGTACAATGAGTTTATCATAGCGCAAAAAGGCAATCTCCCCCTTTCCCTGGCAGCTCTCAGCTCCGGCATCAGCTCTTTCGCTTCCTTTTGATGGAGTCCGTGTAGTCCTCGTTTAGGTAAATGTTCGTTCCTTTGAGGTGTTTAGCGCGCTGCAGGATTGCTTCACGATCCTTCCAACGCAGCAGTCTGGCGACGATGGGTCTCGGCCAGACTCTCCCGCCATCAGGCTTCCCCACGCGGTGAGCTATCTCCACCTCCACCGGGTGTTGTAGATGTAGCTTCTCCCTCAGCAGTTGTTTAACTTTCTCCTCTGCGTCGGCCCAGGTCTCCCCAGGCGTCTCCAACACTCCCTCAAAGACCAGGTTGTTTCTACGGCTCTGTCCCTCCAGATACTCCAGTTTGTCCGTGATAATATGCAAATTGTCACATACTTTATAAAAATCGTTTTGTATTGTGTTCGTGCGCTCAGTGAGTTTCAATGTTCCTTCTTTCAGAGTGTCCACCTCACCTTGCGTGAACTGCAGGCTTGTTTTTAGCTCTTGAATGTCCTTTATCTGTAAATCCATTCGGGTGTTTGTTGATTCCATGATGAGTTTAATGAATCCTTTGAAGTTCTCCTGTTGTTGTTGTATTATTTCCCTGAACATGTCCCTTTGCTGCTCCATGAGTTCCGTGACTCGACTGAGGCTCACGTAATCCTCATCCGCCGCCGAATCTGGCAGTTGCTTCGCCTCTGTTTTTGTCGGTTTAGGCATTTTGGTCTCTCTCAACCGGACTCCGCAAAAATGTTAGCTGCCACACTGCTCTCACACTGCTCACAGTGTGGCGCTTGTTTCCGCACGACCGCTTCTGAAGAGCACAGCTCAGTCAATGGTAGTAAACAACAGAGCGGAGCTAGCTGTGCTAAAACTCGTAGCCGGCAGAACCAGGTAGCAGAGCGGAGAACCAGGCCGTCGAAATCATCAAAACACGACTCAAACAAGAAGAAACTCAGCAACGAGAGGTGAAGAGAGGACTGAGGCTAACGAGGCGAAAGGACACGGCTCTCCCCGCTATCACGCTACAACAATGCTAACAGCTGCCTCAATGTGATTTACCATCAGGACGGGGATCTACACATTCATCCACTGTTCAAAGTGTGACATAAGGTAAAGTATGATGGTGAACTTACCTCCTTCCCCCCCTTACCAAACGCAGACTTTAACATCCTACTCTGTCTACTTCTCCCTTGCTGCAAAGTTTTTAGCGCTAAATATCTTTACGCTAAATATCTTTACGCTGCATCTACGATTTTAATTAATTAAATAAATCCACAGATCTAAATATAGTGACCACCTCTTTTGGTTGTACTGCAGAACCACGTCGTTCTCTGTCCCTCCTGATGATTAAAATGTCCCACTTTTTCATTGAAGCCGACCTCGTGATTTTATTTATTTATTTTTACGTCTAACTGCTTTATAATATATTGCGGTCTGTTGCTCGCCCAGTGTTATATACGTTGTCATAGTGAAAGGGTGTGTGTCCTTTAGTGGGATAGAAATGCCTGATCTATAAAAAACAAAAAACTAATTCCTCTGTACTTCAAAGTTCTGCCAATTGTCCCACTGGTCTCTGTTTAAACTATTTGAGGTGGTCACACTATTTCAAAAGCAAAATAAACTCCAACACAGTCATACTGTTTCACCTGTACTTGAAAGTTCCTCATATCCATCCTTTCATTGCTCACAACAAATACATTTATGAACCATGCAAACTGACACATTATCCCTGCTCGATGGCAATACTATGACACAAATAATTAAAATGTTTTCCCTCTTTTAGGAAACCCCTCTGGTTGAGATCCTGGGAAAGAAATGAATCACCTGAGCTTCAGCAGAACATTTCAAGATTATGTCTCCAGTCAGGACCTACTTCACTTGAATAAGAGTGAAAGTACTGATATAAAAGACACTATGAAGCTGCTCTCTCTCCTCATCATGGACGTAAGGACAGGTGTCTCTTTATGTGAGTGAAATGTTGCTGCTTTTGGGACAAACTGATAAGAAATTAAGAATAGATTATGTTATTTCTAGCAGAAAAATCCTTTGTTTAAATATATGTGTTTTTCTCCTTTTATAATCTGCTCTAAAGTCATGGAGTTTAGTTTTTCAATATAAATAAAATACTTATCAGATTAATCGATGTAAATAATGGATAGTTGCAGCCCTAAAGCTAGATTTCCCCAGTATGTTAATGTCACCATTGTAATGAAGATTCTGTTAGAAGTAACAGAACATGTACATAGGAAGAGCTTGACTTAAACAGGGTAAAGCTTTGTTTTTGTGTGTTTGAAATGTCTGTAATGCTGGGTAACTTTGCCCCACTAAATTGCTTTTTGTAGTTTCTAACTACATTTTTCCTGTTTTGCAGAAATGGACAGTGAAACGCAACACATGGTTCTGCGTGTTGTTGAGCCAGACAGTGTGCGGAAATTTAAGCTGAGCTCTCGCCCTTCCTCTGTGCAACAGCTAATTCACAAGTTAAAGGAGGGTTTAAGTATTGACACAGACTTTACACTGATGTATGAAGACCCTGATTTCCACGGCCAGCTCACATCTCTGGTTGACATAAATGAGCTGCCACAAAAAGCTGTGGTTCATATCAAGCTTACAGAAGATTCAAGCGAAGCATCAACTGAAATTCTATCAGATATATCTTCCCCTGAACGTTTGTGTAGATGGCCAACGGGTCAGTTTCCTGTTCCGTTGTTTGGTTTTGACGTAGAACTGATATTAAAAGATGGTCAGACAGAATTTGAAAGAAATGGAACTCAACTAAAGCTTACCAGAGATCAGAGGAGGGATATTCTAGAAAAAATGGCATCAGTGATATATGGATTTAAGGCTTACCAAAGCGCAAAAGAGATAGAAAAGGCAGCTGCTGCACTTGTGGAAAAGCATCCATGTTTAAAGGAAAAAGGATCTGGAACGGGATATGATGCTTTGGCAAATAGCTTTAAATACAAAATGGCAAATATGCAAACTAAAATGAGAAAAGCTGGATGTGAAGAAGTAATGGTGAACGCTGGCAAGAGAAGTCACAGTAACCCTGATGGGGACAGTTCACATTCAAATATTAAAAAGCCAAAGCGAGCAGAAATAAACTTTCTGCCCAACTTCCCTGGAGGAGAGGACGCATCTAGCCTTGAAGAACAAAGAGAACAAATAGTGGAGGAGATTCAAAAAGTAGAAAAGAACATGACCACTGTTGGAAAACTAATGCAAACTACCTTTGCCCTCCGAAGACAAAACATAGTGGTTTCTGCCGCACCAGTGAAGAACTTGCTGGAGCTTTGGCCTGCGCTTCAGTTACCATCTGAGGTAATCCAAGTCAGACAATTATATTTTGTTAGTACTGGAATATGACAAATGTGCTTTTATTGCAGGTGCTGAATTTCAGCGGATAACTAACAAAAACCTGCAGAATTCTTTCTACTCCGCGCTCGACGTGCACACCACCCGTCTGATGACTCTGTTAAGACAAAAGGCATCTAAAACCGGCAAGACTGCTGATGCCTTGGTGGCCATTTTCAAAGTTCATGATGAGCAGGTATATATTACTGTAGTAAGTCTGCATCTTTCCCTTTGTCATCACTTTCACTCAGCCCTCATAATTCCTCAAGCCTAGCTTTCTCTTGTAGTGTTTCTGTCCTTTTTCTCCTTACTGTCTCTCTGTTTCTCACTCTACTAACTCTGCTGTCTCCTAACTCTCACACTGTTCTCCTAACTCTCCCGAAACCATCTCACTCGGCTCTCTCTCCTAACTCTGCCCTAACACTTCTCTCACCCAACTCTCTGCTCTGCTTTTTCTCTCCCCTAACACACACTGCTCTCCTCTCTCTCTCCTCTTTAGGGCCACAGCTCTCTCCATTAGGACCCGTCTCTTTAGCCTCAGAGCCATTAAATATGAACTGGGAGCCACACAGGCCTCTTTGTGTCATAATGTCATGTTTATGGGGCCCGTTGTTGAATAAGCAGTTTTGCAGGACTAACCCGGGGCGGAGGGGGAGGGACGGCGTCGCTGTCATGATCTGTCCAACGATCGGAAGCTTCTTTGAGAACTGTGTCAAAGCAAAGTCATTTATGGACTGGACACACATGCAAATCAGTCAGCATACAGTATCTTTACCCAAATCTAAGAGCGTCATATAAACATGCAGGAGTTATGAGTGTTTGCTCATTACGGTGATGGAAAACTCCAATCCATCCCTTTAATCAGCTGCGGTCGCTTTATGATCGACCTGTGCTTGATTCAAATATTAGGCCTCAGAGGTCACAGAGATATGACTCCAGTCCAGACGCTGCTGTGGTCAGTGTTGAGACTTTAGTCACGTTTTCTCCTGAACGTCTTAGTTTTAATGTCAGAGTAAAAATAAAACTCTCCCTTTGAGATGCGTCTCTCCCTGGTCTTTCCCACGCTCATTCATTCACAAATACTGACAAGTTTGGTATCCACGTGTAGCAGGAAAGGCTGTGACCGAGACGACGCTGTGATCCAAATATGGTCATTTCCTTTGTGGGAGACAGCAGCGGCTAAAGACGGGAGAAATAAACACAGGACTAAACTTTAACATCTGCACTTTAGTCGCTCCATAAGACTCCAGACTTATGGAAGCTTTTTTCACAGGGATTTTAACGATGTCATTCCTGCCTGATTTATAAAGCTTTGAACCCAAAAAACAAGGAGAAATGTGAATTTTTCCATATTTTGTGTCAAAAACTGAACAAAACCTCAAATCTCTCTGAGCAAATCTTTGTAACAAATATATCAACAACTTGAAATCTAAACCTGTCTCTGTCCATTATTGAGGTTTTGTATCGGCAACTTTGGCCTTTTTTTTTTTTTTAATGAAAACATAAAATGAAATGAGACAAAACTTGCAATACATTATTTTCCTCATATGTCAGTATACTGTTTAGTTTAGTTTAGTTTTAGTTTAGTTTATTAGTTTATTTGAGCAGTTAAAATTCTGCTCAAAAGGAGTGGGCTGAAGCAAAGCTATAAGCGCCCACCCCCGACATCATTGAAATAAAAACAATTGATCAAATCACACAAGTACAGGGAGTATGTTACAAGGTACAAGACACAAGTCTTGAGCAGGAACACAGCACACACACACACAACGTACCCCTCCCTGACCCAACTTTACCTTTTATATAACATTATCAATCCTACACTAAGCAACATCATATTTTGGTTTTTTTTGTTTTGTTTTTTAATTTGCCCCACCGGCAAAGAGAACCTACAACCCTACTGCAAGGTTTCACATTGACATACACAATTAAAACATGATTTCATTTGTGGCAGTGTGTGTTTTAAAACATGTTTATGTTTGCAAAGTTATAAATGTCTTTAGGCAGAGACTATAAACATAATAACATAAGTATGCTCTAAGTGGTCCGTGTCCCTCTGGTGGCACTCTGCCGCCACCTGGTGGTACTCAAAGTCTTCTGCAGTTGGGTTTTTATTCAGTTTTTCTCATTTGTGTTTTTTTCTTTTTTTATTATTAAATACTAAAGTAGACATATTACATTTAAGATGCCGGAGACACAGCATGAGGGCGCACGTGGCACTGACATAAAGCCCCTTAAACTGACTGCACAGGGACCGAGGGTTCAGGCTCCCCAGGGCTCATTCACACCAAACCAGACCCTATGGGTCAGCCATGGGATCTGGACATGTCTCCACCACCAGGACGGCCCAGTGGTCCACACAAAGCCCATGTGGAGATCTTCTCATTGTGCATCTTTCACATAGATTTTACTCAGATCAAGGACATTTAGACTCGAGGAGAAGGCGAGTGTTACAACACACTTGTTTCGTGTTGATTTGTCAATATTCTCAGATTTTCACAATTTGGGTCTATGCTATTATATTATGTTATGTATAATTAAGCTCTATGCAGTCTGTCAAAATGGAGCTTCTTCACGCGCGAGTTCAGCTGTTCAGAAATGTGTCAGGTCTGAAGGTAGCAGTCTCTAATGGCCCTGGGCCTGATGTCACTGCAGGTTTCGCTTTCTTTCTTTTTTTACCGTCGACCGGATTATTTATTGTTATCTCATGCAAAGGCGAGTTTAGACGGAGCGTTTGTGTTTGATCATAAAACAGACCCGAGAGAAGACGAGACGCTCGCGGCGATCGGAGGAGTTATTTTGAGGCTTGGAACTTACCTGCACACGGAGTCGCTGGATGTGCTTTGAGGATGCGATGGTGACTTTATTAAAACCCTGGAGGGTCACACAACATTTGTTGTTTGCCCTGTTTCCAAAAATAGTCACAGAAGGTTTGAAAAGTGGCTAAATCTGTGTCAAAGTTACGCTTGGATCAGCTCCACTCTGCAGCGTTTCCCTCTCTCGGCCTGGGTTCCCGTTCGTTTACTTCCTGCATGTGAGTTATCGTTTACAGGAGTATGAGACAATTTCCGAACATGGGAAATATTTCTACCGCTATAGTTTCTAATAATGGCCCTGGCCTGTTTTAGACACTGGCTTTTATTTGCCTCCGCCAGCTACGAACCTGGCAACTGTTAGAGACCCGGCCGGTAATGGACTGCAGGCCAGTATTAGAGGATTTACGGTATGTATAATTAAGCTCTATAGCCACAAAGCGGCGATTATCGGCCCTCGCCGACCGCCCTGCCCAAAGCAAGGGGCGCTTCACGCCCTTTTGTCTCCCTCAATCTAACATTACGGTATTGCTTCTGCCTTTATGTTTGTTTTTTAACTTTTTTCCCTCGGGTCTTAGTTTTAGGATTTTTGGAATGTGCTAACGGGCTCAAGTTTGACATTATACAGAGAAAAATGAGTATGAATTTGTATCACACTATATCTGCAAACTGAAGCATATTTTTACATTTTACTTAGGGCTGAAAATCCACAAAGGTCCAAGTACTTTGGAAAACCTTTGGTTCTTCACTTCTCACTGAATTATGGAGTTTAACATTTTTCCATCAGAATAAAATGGGATGTTCTGGTCATCGCTACGGCAACACCGTGAAAAACACATTTTGCCTGACGAAGGCCACAGGCTGAAACGTTGCATCAAATAAAGGAACACTGGTGTTGCAAGTAAACAGTGTGAGAGTTTGTTCCTGTTCTACGTTTGGCTTCTATGCATTCTCTTACACACCTGTTTCATACAAGAGATGTGCGAAGTAAACCGCCTAAACCGAGAAAAGAGCCAAAGCCACTGAGAAACTCTGAGACGACACATCACTCTTGTCTTTCACTGTTTCTCCTGAGAAAAACAAATTTTATTGTTTTTTTTGTCTAATACATGAATCAATACATAAAAGTCATAATATAAAAGTAGCAGAATCCGCCAAAGCATCGATGGATCTGTCATTTCTCTCCTGTTACATTTGATCTGCGTCACCAAAGCGTTTACAGCAGAAAATACATCAACAACAGTAAGAAATACAAAGTAACACTATTAAAAGTGTCAACATGAGGATTCACATAATGACTGTCTCTAAACAGATGAGTCGCTCCAAATAAATGACACCATTAAAAAAACTCTTCATCAAACGTTTGCATATTTACAACAGGAGGCTGGTAGGGGGCGCTGTGACTTGATATTATGGAATATCACAGCGCACCTTTCATGGAATCTTCTTACTCACACGTTTGTTCTTAAGGCCTCTCTCACGGAGCTATTTGGTATTTACAACATGAATTCTTAGTTGAAAGTTCTTTTTATCCGTCTGTCTCTCTGTCTCATTTCTTTCATTACATCGTCTCAGAACAACAGCAGTAAAACACAATCATAAAACTATAGGACCGAGTCTGTGTGAGCTCTCATAACCTCCAACACGTCTTTATCACAGGCTGAGGAAACGCTGTAGCGCTAAAACATCCAGTTTCACTTCCTGATTCTCCAAGCGAACTCACCCTAAGCCCCTCCCACTCCCCTGCTCTTAAATAAGGAGGGACAATAAGGTCAGGGGTTTTTACAGTACCTGCTTTGGATACTTTTATTTCTTTGATACTAATACATCAACTCTATTCTTTGGTTTGGTTTAACGGTGCCCAGTCCTATTCCAGGTCCTGTACAAATAAATGATGAAGCCAGGCCCTATAGTAAAGTACGGCCATGGCTTTGTGTTTTTATTCTTCTTTTTTAGATATATTAGGAAATGTGGATCCAAACCCACAAATAGCAGAAACTTGACTGATACTTTTGCAGATCAATGAATCTTTGACATCAGCCAGATTTAATGGATGTTTGAGCTGGAAACATTTGGATGGTTGATAATCTGCGATGGTTATGGTTAAACGCCAACAGTTACAGGAAAAACACACGGAGCTAAAGGTCGATCCATGTGGGGTTTTCTGAGGCCGATATTTTTGGCCGATTTTTCCAAATGTCTCGTGTGTAATCCTGTGTGTGAAGCTTCTGAACTGTGTTGAGCTGTGACAGCAGGGGCGCTGTATTAGGGCATAGGGGCCATTATCAAATTATGGGCAATAACCGGTCCCTGCACTTCCCACCCCTGAAAATTAAATAATTAAAACAAATTCAGTAAAACAAAAACATATTAAATTGAGCGCCACATGATAAGAGCCAGGTCATTTCAGATCATATTTTTGCAGTTTTTACTTTTTATCTCACTTTGAATATCCAGTGTATGTTGAAAGTTAAAAGGAATATTTACAATAAATCTATGAATATTGTTCTTGCCAATTCCAAACAAACAGAGAATAGACTTCAATAATCTGCAGATCTTATATGAAAAATCACAACTATTAATTAAAATAAGAAAAATCTCTGTCCCTCAGGTTTGTGTCATTGGTGTTATCAGCATTACTTTCCAGGATGTTTAACGTTAAAAAAAGATGTGAAGAAATATTTTTCTGACGTGATGAGACCAAGTTAAAATCCTAATCCTGGGAAATATAAAAAAGGACATAATTTCCTCACTAAGAACAAAAAAGTATCTTTAAAATGTGACTTTATACTGTATAATGTCACTGGTGTTACGGCTGTTTGCATCAGTTAGTAGAATTTCTCTGGAGAAAAAACAGGTTCACAGCTAAAACTATACAACTGTACCGTGATACACCACCTTTGTTCAGGAATAACAGAAATACTTAAGAAAAAGGACAATTGATTGAAATGTGTCACTGGTGTTACAGCCACACATTAAATGAATGGAGGCTCTGATGCAAAGTCACTGGTGTTACACTTTAGTCATTGGTGTTATGAAAACACTGGGCTTCATTTAACATATAATTCTCCCTTATTTTAATAAAATACTGTTCTTAGAAAAACAGCTATTGTTTAATTTCCTAAATGCAAAACTTTACACAATTAACACAATGTTTTGTTGCATTATTGCCTCATGTTTGTCATTAAAATAGTTGTAACACCAATGACACAAAACTTAAAATAAAAATCTTAAATGATAATAAATGAAAAATACCCGAGCCGTCCCTTATGAGGGTATTGAACATGTTCTGGTGATTTTTATGTAAAAATATTGTACATTATTATTTATTTATTTTCGGGACAGAAAATGCCCATATTTTGATAATGGCCCATAGGTCTGATTTATTAAAAACATTTCTTTTTAGTCGGTGCTTCACAGGGAGCTTGTTTTAAAGACTAAAATCTGCAGATTCTAAAATGGTTCTTATGTATCTCTTTTGGTTCTAAAATTATAAGCAAAAGTCTGAAACATAAAAGATTAAAACTTAAAAAACCTTGAAAAAAAGTAAAGTGTCACTCACTTTCAGATATCGGCTTTTATCGGCTTAGATAAGGCGATATCCGATATTGAAAAACACCCAAATATCGGCACGATATATCGGTGGACCTCTGGCCTAACGGACTCTGAAGAGTTTCCTTGTTAACTGTCCACAGGATGATCTTTTTATTTGTGCTAAAAATAACCACTGGGGAAGATTCAAAGATGAGTCAAAGCTGTGCGAGTGGAAACCCTCCTCCTGGAACACATTTATAACCCGGTAAAAAGCTCTGAGTAGATTCAATAGATCCTTGGATCATGTTATGAAATAGTAAAAAAGCGTAATGATTATTAATCTGCTGTGATGATGCGAGCAGGAGAAGTTGGTCCATCACATCTGCTCCATGACGACGTCAGTGAGTTCTTCTTCAGGGCGGGCTCTGCGTCTCCTGGCTCTCTGTTCTCTCTCATGCCCCCTTTTGGCCTGAAACGACACCGCACAAAAGCATTAGGGTTCAGTTTCACCAAGTGCACGGCCCAGTGTGTAACCACGGTAACGAGGAAACGAGGACACAGGGTTAGGAGTTAGGGCGTGAGCTCGTACCTGGCGGTAGAAGACGTACGGGATGAAGTTCAGCGGCATCAGCAGGAGAAGGACCAGCACCCGGATGAAGGTCTGGAATTCAGACACTGGAACACATGGAACAGAGCGTCCTGTCATTAAACCGGGACAAAGAGGTGTACTTTTATTGGAGTAATATCTGATCAGTCGTATCAGTAGTTTACTCCAGTAATCGTACTTTGACCAGCGAGGAGAGAGTACGATGGAGCAACATCTACGTCACTGAGAAGGTTAGCGCCCCCTGTGGGTGAAACAGAAAAGCCCGTCCATTGACATGAATGGGCAGAGATGGTCTGAGGACTTCATTTACGTATGAAACGTTTTATTTGTTTTATTTATTTATGGGATGTGAAAAGGAAGTGGAAGTGACGCTTCAGATCATTCACAGAGAAGACGGTTTCTCTGTTGCTTTATGTTGTCACTGCAGCTTCAGCTTTATTCTGTCCCCTTTACATTGTTATTAAATCAAACGTCTGCAGCCGACGATGTAGTTTTGTATCTTTTTAGAGCAGATGGTTCATGGTTCATTCAGCGGCTGATCTACTGCTGCTGTTGCTCAGGTTAATGTGTGTTTTAAAACCCAGAGAGTCATTAATGAGGCCGAACACTGAGCACGTGTAATAATAATAAAGTAAAGGCCCTAATACACGAGCCTGGCCACGACAGACTTCTTTCTCTTTATATTTCAAATATGTTCAAATAGAATAAATAGAGAATATGTGGCTGGCCAGGCTAATGATACACGGCCACCAGGGGGAGCTATTTCTCAATAATGATTCTGGACAGAGAGAGCAATCCATAAACTCACTTATATATTTGAGCGAGTTTATATTCAGTATATTTGCTCATAATGTCTCGGCTTCCATGATCCGGAAGTTGTTGCTCCATCTATAAAGAACTGGTGAGTGATTATGGACTTAACTGTGTCCCAGACGGAGCCTGTACCCATGGCCTTACCTCCTGGGTGGATGTAGATGGAGCTGTTTAAACACAGGTGTAGTTCCTTTGTGGCTTACTCCTGGATGGATGTGGAGGGAGCTGTTTAAACACAGGTGTAGTTCCTTAAGGCCTTACCTCCTGGGTGGATGTAGATGGAGCTGTTTAAACACAGGTGTAGTTCCTTTGTGGCCTTACTCCTGGGTGGATGTAGATGGAGCTGTTTAAACACAGGTGTAGTTCTTTGTGGCCTTACCTCCTGGGTGGATGTAGATGGAGCTGTTAAACACAGGTGTAGTTCAACTACCTCTGGTATGGTGTAAGTGTTCCTTTTGTGGCCTTACCTCCTGGTGGATGTGGATGGAGCTGTTTAAACACAGGTGTAGTTCCTTTGTGGCCTTACCTCCTGGGTGGATGTAGATGGAGCTGTTTAAACACAGGTGTAGTTCCTTTAAGGCCTTACCTCCTGGGTGGATGTAGATGGAGCTGTTTAAACACAGGTGTAGTTCCTTGTGCCTTACCTCCTGGGTGGATGTAGATGGAGCTGTTTTAAACACAGGTGTAGTTCCTTTGTGGCCTTACCTCCTGGGTGGATGTGGAGGAGCTGCTGGAGGTGAAGCTGTGGTTGAACACTTCCTGGATGTAAACACAGTGTAGTTCCTTTGTGGGCGCGGCCTACGTCAGTAAACAGGAAGTGGGCGGAGTGATTGAGGGCCGGCAGGGTGAGGTTGAGAGTGGGAGAGAGCAGCTGGAAGGAGCCTCCCGGGTACTGCGGCTCCACGGAGCATTTGACCCGGAAATGTGCCCCCATCTGCACCCAGACCCCGCCCTCTCCCGGCGACGCCCAGTCACCCTCCTGTACCCGCGGCCAAAGAGCTCGCCCTCTGCCCGCGGAGCCCACACCCCCTCAGACACAGACACCTCCGGGACGTTCAGCAGATCTGAGGAGCAGAGGTCACATTAACCAGAAACTCTGACGGTGAAGGACGTTTGTATTTGTGACGGATTGAAAATCAACACAAGTAATAATAATCTCCTATTTGCATTTGTAACAGTGAAATATGAGCCTGAGCTGCAACAGTCTTTAAGTGTTATGTTTGTATTATTGTTGCTTTTATGTGTCCCTCTGAGTCTGTAATAAAGTTGAATAGAATTGATATTGAGGAGCAGATGATGCTCTGAATAAGTCGTCCTCCTTTGAGACTTTTACGCACGAGTTTGAACACATTTCTGTTCAGATCAGGTTAGTTTAGCTCCGTTTATCCTGCAGTCTCACATTATTTCCCAACATAAATAACAGCTTTATATCTCTTTAAACGCCTTAAACATGTGTCAAATGAGAGATGAATGAATGAAGAGTAAAAACAGCTCATGACAGATTATTTATGAGCCTGTCCTTCAAAATGACAGAGAAATGATCCCGAGCAAAAGGTCATGTGACTAAACTGACCAATGGGCCGGGGCCTCAGTATTCACTGGAATAAGAGTCAGGCTGCTTAAAATCATTTCACTCAAAGTAGATTTAAAAGTACTGACCCAAACAGCTACTCCAGTAAAAGTACATAAGTACTTGGTGAAATACTCGAGTAACTGTTGGAGTAAAGTCTGATTCATGTTGTTTCATGTTAATGAGACAAAACAACAAATAATGTTTCAAATAATAATCCATAAACTTTAGCCAAAGGAAAGTCATGTTAGATACAAATATATAAGATTGAAGTAGTTTTTATGTGTACTGTTACTTCAACATAAAGTACTGCAGTAGAAGTAAAAGTACTGTGTGATACTCTACGTGCAGTTAGTGGAAACAGTTACATAAAAGTATTGAGTAAAAGTAACTGCGTACTCCCCGCCTCGGCCAATGGGAGCAGAGGATTATCTGTGTCCTCCTCTAGGGGGCAGCACCACATTCACTGAACTGACTCTGAGCAGAGATTGTGAGAAGAAGAAACTCTGGATTTAAACCAACCTGAACAAATAACCTGGAGGAGGGAACCAGATGAGTGATCATCGAAGACACAGCCTCTCACAGAGCTCTTCTTCACACAGTCAGGGCGGACGCTCCACACTTTACTCCTGTCAGACCCGACTCTCTTTTCTGTAGAAACAGGAGATCCACAGTCCAGGTCTCGACACACGGCGGCCGCCGCCTCCAGGTCCCAGGGTTCAAAGGGGGCACCACTCGTCTCCACTCTCCTCTGAGCTCCGCTCCACCGTCCCTCACAGCGACTGGCCCCTCCCACCAGCCTCAGTGGCTCTGGACACAAACACAGGTGAGCCCCGCCCCTCTACAGGCTCCGCCCCTGGCCCCGCCCCCTTACCTTGCAGGTGAGGTTGAGAGTGGGGCAGGTCTCTGGGCCGGTCCTGGTCCGGTTACAGTCCATCAGCTTAGACTCGTTTCCCTCACAGTGAACGTCTGCCCCAGAGGAGAGAGCGCCCCCTGGAGGAGAGGAGCCCCACAGCCCAGCTCCCTGCACAGTACCTCTGCCCCGCGACGGTCCAAGGCCCCCTCACAGACCCCGCCCAGGACTGGGTCAAGGACTGGTCCTGGATCTGCAGAGATCCTGAACACAGGCTCCGCCCCCGACCAGCCGCACCGAGTCTAAGATAAGATAAGCCTTTATTGATCTGACAATGGAGAAATTCACTGGTTACATTCAGCTCTCAGAAACACTCAGGCTGTGCAGGACACACAGAAATGTGCAAACTCATAAACAGGAAATAGAGCTATTTTATATACAATGACCACAAACTTTAAGGGGCAAAAAGTATAAAAAGTAAAAAATAAAAAAAACAGTATTAGCAGTGCAGGTTTACATAGTGCGTATGAAGATGAGGTCACAGTCTGAGCCGCTCTGCAGTAAGTCTCTCCTTTATGTAGTAAAGGTCAGTAATGTTTCAGTGTCTCTGATGTGGGTCTGTGCAGAGCGGCGCCGTCAGCAGGAAAATAACAAACTATTACTTTACCTTTAACTTCAATCAATCAAATCAAACTTTATTTCTATTCACTTTATTCCAGAAGTTCTCGTGGGCGTGTCCATGAATTGGCCCGCCCCTTCACTCGTATTATTTACACAGGACTGGAGACGGTTCTACTCGGACACAAAGCCGTTTTTATCCCGCGCAGAGAAACAGTGCAGTGTCGACTTGTTGATGCAAATGAACATTTGACACAAATCAATCGACTCGACATCAGATTTAGCCACAAACATTTCCCCTCGTTCTCCGCTGAATGAACGACTTCACGCTCTACAGGAAGAGTCACTACAAAGGAAGTGCTGAGACAAAAAGAGGTCAAAGTGGGCGGGCCAGGAACAAACACTAAACTATTACATCCTAAACTCTTTACTTTGATATTGACCTGGATTGCAGATGTTTCCAGCTGTTGTCAAAGGTTAAATCTAATGTGTATTTGACCTTTCTGTGACCCAGCGGAGGCTTTTGGTGATTTGAGCCTTACTTTAACAGTTAATGGTTTAAAAACAAACATATTAATGTGTTAGAATGGCCCAGTCAAAGTCCTGACCTAAATCCTATTGAAAATCTGTGGAAAGACCTGAAAACTGCTGTTCACAAACGCTCTCCTTCTAATGTGACAGAGCTTGAGTTGTTTTGTAAAGAGGAATGGGCTAAAATGTCAGTCTCTACATGTGCAAACCTTGTAGTCACACCCCAGAAGACTTGCTGCTGTTATTGCAGCAAAAGGGGGTTCCACAAAGTATTAAGTCATGCTGTATGAATACTTATGCACGCCACACTTTTAACTTTTCTATTTTTTGTAAAATAACAGAATCCTGTATCATTTTGCTTTCACTTCACAGTCGTCTGTTACTTGTGTGTGAACTTTCAGTAAAAAATTCAAAATAAAATCTTTACGTTTAGGGTTGTGAACATGACAAAATGTGCAAAAGTTCAAGGTGTATTAGTACTTTTGCAAGGCACTGTATTCATTCATTTCATTCATTTATTTATTCATTCCGGGCAGACAATGGCAACAAAAAAACAAAAACAAAAAACATACAGCATACAAATAAAACGATCCATTTCGAAAGGCAGTGGATGAAGTTTACAAATGTTCTCAGTGAAGACCTTCCAAGTGGGATTCTAGTAACAGATATAAGTGATCACCTTCCAGATTTTGTTCTGTATAACCTAGAAAATAGGAAACTAAAGATGAAAAAACACATGTCACTAAATGTATCAGATTGTTAAATGATAACGCGCTAGACGCCTTTAAAGTCAGCGTAGCAGAAACAAACTGGAAATCTCTCTTTGAAGAAACCAATGTAGATGCAGCTTATAATATCTTCTTAAGAACTTTCATGACCCTCTATGACCTGCACTGCACAAAAATAGAAAGCAATTGTAAATAGAAAAAGATGACGAGTCCCTGGATGACCACGGGTTCAGCAAATGCATGTAAGAAAAAGAATTCACTATACAAAGTCTTTTTAACAAAAAGAACAAGTGAATCTGAAAATAAATACAAAAGATACAAAAACAAACTTACTAACATAATAAGAAACTGCAAAAAAAAGTATTATAGTGCACTACTCGAAAAAAATAAGACAAACACTAAAGCTCTCTGGTGTACTATAAATGATGTACTTCGAAGGACCTCAAAGGAAATGTATTACCACAGAGCTTTATGCCAAATGGTCAGAAAATTGAAAAATTCAAATGAAATTGTGAGTGAGTTCAATAAGTACTTCATAAGCAAAGGACCTGAATTATCCTCCTCAATAACTCCACCATGCACACATTATAATTATGACTGTGTCCAGGAAAACACAAATACAATGTTTCTTACGCCAACAGGACAAGAAATAACTGATATAGTTAGAAATGTCATAAATAAGAAATCCTTGGACTGTGACGATGTAGATATGAGTATTGTTAAACAGGTCACATGGTCACACCGCTATCCCATATTTTTAATTTGTCTTTCAAAACGGGTACATTTCCAGATTTAATGAAAATGGCCAAAGTTATTCCCATGTATAAAAATGGTGACAAAACTCAATTGATTAAGTCTAACCTAAAAAAATAAAGTAAATGCCTTGTGTTGCTAAACTTATCAAAATCAACTATAGGTTTATCCTCTCTTTGATAAGACTGACATCAAACTAATGTAAATGAATACAAGATCATACACAAGGGCTGTCACTGTAGGAGAAGAACACGCGGAGATGGTCCAGGAATCAGCGGGAATAGAGCAGGCGCTCACATCCAAGTTCCTAAACCAGCGTGCTGGACCAAAAAGATGAATAAACAAAGAAAAAACGAGCAGCGCACAGCTCACGTTTGCTCCACTATTTATTTTACTTGCACCAAGTCGTAAGTCGTAACGTTTCGTTCCTCAGACATGAAGAGGAGTGGGGACACACCTGTTTAAGTTACATCTCTAATGAGGTCACATGATCTCAAAAGAAAATAAATAAATAAAACAATGTACACATACGCACACACACATACACACGGTGTGTGCGAACCCCAAGAATAAGTATTAACAAGTTGTACAGAATATTGTATAAAAGGA
Source organism: Neogobius melanostomus (assembly GCA_007210695.1). Classification (NCBI taxonomy): domain Eukaryota; kingdom Metazoa; phylum Chordata; class Actinopteri; order Gobiiformes; family Gobiidae; genus Neogobius; species Neogobius melanostomus. Next base: position 688,643 of record VHKM01000743.1, read on the forward strand.
CACTTGAGTAGTTAAGAAGCAATGCATAACATCAGAGAAGTATGGTCATACAGCAAGGCTTATATTAGGTGTATCCAGACTCATAACAAGGAGGCCAGGAATCAGCGAGCAACAGGTTGTGCTTTGATTGTTAATGTAAATGTTATTGTTTTTCATTTTGGGGTGGGCGCTTATAAGCTATTTGCTTCGGCCCACTCCTTTTGAGCAAACTTACTGCTCAATAAACAAATAAATAAATGATAAATAAATAATAATAGTGTGGTAAACATACTGTACCTGTGTACATTATGTATGTTTGTATAAAACCTGTGTGGAGAATGTATGTGTATCTGTGTTTTATAAGACTGGATCATTTGGATGAATTTACTGAAGGCGAGACGCTGCAGGTGAACAGGGAAAGATTCAAATGTAGAGAAAGACTTCAGCTGTAGATTAGTCACATAAATATGAGCAGGAAATGTCTGACAAGTATCTTTGGTTTTCATATAAAAAAATAATGCTTTTATTTATTATTTTGTTATAAGTAAAGGTAATTTGAGTTACATGTGTAATTCCACATGTGCCCAGTAGAGGGCGCTGCAGGTTTAAATATAACCCACTCAATAGAGCAGAGTATTTAGTGAATATATTCCTTTGATTTGAGTTACATTAGTAATTCCACATGTGCCCAGTAGAGGGCGCTGCAGGATTAGCTGTAAATGCACCTCCGTCTTGTGAAACATCCAGAGCATTTTTAAAATGTCTCAGTTTCTTTGAATCTGTATTTACAATAACAGAAATATGGAGATTAAAGGTTAAAGCATCATTGCTTTCATGTTTTTAGAAAGTGCTAGAAATAGGCTCCCAAAGTGGGGGGCCTCAGAGGCTTTACAGGGGGCCCCAAAGCTTTGAAAAAATACATTTATCTGCTATAATGTACCACTTCAAAGCAGTGGTGGAAGTAACAAGTACAAATTATAGGTACTTTTACTTTACTTAAGTAGATTTTATGAATGAATACTTTTTACTTTTACTCCACTACATTTTAGAGCCTGTTTCTGTACTTTCTACTCCACTACATTTTTAAATGGGTTAAAAGTAAAAGTATTTTATTTTCAAAGTGACCTCTTTACGATGAACTGGTTTAGTCCCAGTTTAGACCTGGTTAGTGGTTTACTCTTTTAGACCTGGTTTGATTCAAATATTTTTGAAAAATCCTGCACATTAAACTCTTAAATACTTTTACCTTTTACTCATAAAGTACATTTTATGGACAAGTGTTGCAAATTAGCAGTTTTGCTATAACACTAAAAAACAATGTAACTGGTTTGTCCAATGCAGTTGTTATGTCCATATCAAATAAACTAATAATAATAATAATTTTACAATGCATACTTTTGTACTTTTACTTAAGTAAACATTTTATCAGATACTTTTACTTAAGTCAATTGTTGGTCCTGTATCTGCACTTTTACTTAAGAATATCGAGTACTTCTTCACCACTGCTTCAAAGTAACACTGGCCCAAAGTGTTTCCTTATCAAAGCAAAAATACAAAGTGCACAACAACAACAACAACAACAACAACAAACAAGACTAAACGAATAATCCAACAGGAAAATATAAACTAAAACAATGTTCACAATAATGAAACAGAACAAAAGAGTAAACCACTGCAGCATCATCAAATAAATTAAAGCCAAAGAGGCAGCAGTGTGAGGATTATTGCAGATCTAAGAACAAAGCCTGATCTGACTGTAAATGTTATTTTAGCCAGTAAAATAATCACACAAACCTTGTATAGAGTCACTTATTATTATGAGGGGCCCTGAGACTCTTTCAGATATAAGGGCCGTCATCAGTGGACATTAAGCCTGACATGAAGCTGATATATATTTGAAGTTGTCCGTGTTATTCTAAATATAACCCAACTCAATAGAGCAGAGTATAGTGAAAATTCCTTTGATTTGAGTTACATTAAGTAATTCCACATCGTCCCAGTAGAGGGCGTGCGAGCATTAGCTGTAAATGCACCTCCTCTGTGAAAACATTCCAGAGCATTTTAAAGTGTCTCAGTTTCTTTTGAATCTGTATTTACAATAACAGAAAATGGAGCATTAAAGGTTAAAGCATTCATTGCTTTCATGCTTTTTAGAAAGTGCTAGAAATAGGCTCCCAAAGTGGGGGGCGCCTCAGAGGCTTTACAGGGGGCCCCAAAGCTTTGAAAAAAATACATGTATCTGCTATAATGTACCACTTCAAAGCAGTGTGGGAAGTAACAAAGAAAAAACAAATATAGGTAACTTTACTTACTTAAGTAGATTTTATGATGAATACTTTTTACTTTTAACATCACTACATTTTAGATGCCTGTATCTTACTGTCTACTCCACTACATTTTAAATTGGGTTAAAAGTTAAAGTATTTATTTTCAAGTGACCTCTTTACGATGAACTGGTATCCAGTAGACCGTTTAGTGGTTTACTCTTTTTAGACCTGTTTGATTTCAAATGATTTTGAAAAATTCCTGCACATTAAATCTTAAATACTTTACTTTTTATTTCATTAAAGTACAGTTTATGGACAGTGTTGCAAATTAGCAGTTTTGCTATAACCACTAAAAAACAATGTATCTGGTTTGTCCATTGCAAGTGTTATTCCATATCAAATATAACTAAAATAATAATAATTTTACAATGCTACTTTTGTACTTTACTTAAGTAAACATTTATCATGATACTTTTACTGAAGTCAATTTTTGGTCTATCTGCACTTTACAAAGGCTGTGTTTGAGTTTAGCAGTTTTGTTGCTCGCAGTTGCCCCCTCCAGCCAAACCGCGTAACTGCAGCCTCGATGATAAGCTTCTGCATGAGGAGAAAAAAACAAATACTCGTATACTTTGTATGGCATAAAACGCAGGCCTAATTGAAATTAATAAAATATTTCCACCGGGTTAGAAATGCTACTAGGAAAGCCAAAACGTTCTCTTCAATTCCCTGACCAAAGTTAAGCGTAGCTAACTCGTAAACTATATTGTTAAACGGCACATGTTCACTTTTTGTAGTTGTTTCACTTGCTTATTAAATCCGTGAACAGTCAGGTTATTTGCGGCCAGAAAAGCTAACTTTAAGCAGCATTATTTTGCCATTGTAAATACCAGCACCATTACCACTGTTGCATGGATGAAGAAAGAAATTTTTAATTTGTATACATTTATTTGTGTTAAACTTATGTATAGTCCCTTTAAGTAGAATATCGAGTACTTCTTCCACCACTGCTTCAAAGTAACACTGGGCCCAAAGTGTTTCCTTATTCATAAGCAAAAATTACAAAGTGCACAAAACAAACAAACAACAAACAACAACTAAAGGGAATAACCAACAGAAATATAAAACTAAAAAAATGTTCACAATATGAAACAGAACAAAAGAGTAAAAAACCCAAAACTGCGCAGCATCATCAAATTAAATTAAAGCCAAGAGGCAGCAGTGGAGGATTATTTGCAGATCTAAAGAACAAAAGCCTTGATCTGACTGTAAATGTTATTTTAGCAGTAAAATATTCACACAGTCCTTTCGTATAGAGTCACTTATTATTATTGAAGGGCCCCTTGAGGCTCTTCAGATGGATAAGGGGCCGTCACTTCCTCCCATGCAGGCGAAGCAGGAGCCACATGTGACGCGCCTCAGCCAATCAGCTGTGGTATCAGAGAAGCTGCTGCTTAAGCTTATTTTTTAGACCCAAAGAGTGATGCTGCCTTCAATGTGCTCTCGTAATGAAGGGCAAAACCAAACGGCCAGGAAATAAAAACACGACGAGGCGGAGCTAAACCAGTGGGACCTCAGACTGTGGCGAGGGCCCGACTCAGCCAATTCTACAATATGCTGCTTGTGTTTGATTCTTTTGTGGGGGGTTGACCAAGTTTGTAAAGCTGACTTCACTGGTCTTAAGGTCAGGCAAAGGGGTCCGGCCTCTTATAACTCTCGCAAACATATTCGGAAGTTCATTACTGCTTAAGAAAATGATGAAACAAAGATGAACTAATGCTTCGACAGCTGAACTTTATCACAGCACGTGAGTCATGCAGAATGTGCTTCTCTTAAAAACACAGGATTTTAGGATTTGATCTTGCTATTTACAAAAGTTCATCTTACCTTTTCCATCAAGACAAAGAAAACAGCGTTTAAAAATCAGCAACAGAAGCAAGCAGCGACATGTTGATCTGCGTTCTGAACGATGCGTCTGAAGAGCGACTGAAGACGGGCTGCAGAGTTTGTTGTGTCCAACTCTTTATCAGGATCATCTAATGGTTTCCTGCTGATAACAAGAACGCCTCATAATCAGCATCATTTTAGTCAAAGTCATGTTTGTTTGACTGAAATGAGATTCAAACAAATGAAAAGTTGTTTTTATGAGACGAAACTGTGACTCAAATGTATAAAACAATAAAGCTCAATCATTCAAGCTTTATTAAGGACAACTTGAATCCTTGGTCCCATAGTATAAAAAAATAATAATAAAAGAATTATGGCTAATAAAGGAAAGAAATTTATTTAACATATAGAGGAGCGCCAGTGCTCCAAATTCTAGTCCTCGCAGCATTTTCCTCAGACAGACCCCAAGCTTGTATATACAGTTAGACAGGATTTCTCCCTACACCATACATGTATAGATACAATGCTATATCCAATTTAGCAAACATCGCACTCGCACTGCTGTGCGCTCGTACTGTTCAAAACCAGTGACGTGCGGTGGAGGTTGTTGTGGTGAGCACGATGCTATTGACTCCTAATATAAGTAAACAATAAGTAATAAGAACAAAAGCTGCAGGAAAAAAAATGCAGGAAAAAATGCAACTTGCTGGCTCTGTATAGTAACAACACGATTTAAACATAAAATACATTTTCACGATATTGCAAATAAAAGTTAAAACGACAACATTATGAACGTGACCGAACTCGTACCCCACCCGTCCAAGATGATAAGTTATACAAGCCTGATACGCCACACAGGGGCGGTGCGTGATAGTGGCACATTTTCAGCATAAAGACTCGGTCTACAGCATTTCATCCATAAAATGTCAGTCCTAATCAAGGTTTCACTTTATCTTACTCCTTACGCTTAAATTGCCTCTCCTTAAACGTGCAGAATAATCAAACAGACTGTTTTTTTACGTGTAGTCCACATGTTTTGTAGAAAGTTTATGTTACGCTGGACCACAGCCCCCCCTCATATCGTCAGGGCAGTTGCATTTGGAGGGCGAGCCTGCACTTCAGGCCTTTCAAAACGCGGTTTTAAAGTCCAAATAAAACAGCGGATTTAAACAAGGCGCTCTTATGCGCTGATTCTTTATCCAGGTTGATAGAAAAGCCAACGCGCCCAACAAAAACCCATTTACAAATGTATTTTACTTTAGGGCGAAAAAAAGCGCCGATGCGAGCAGGAGCGCTGAGCGAATGACCGAGGGCAAGTGTGTGCAAGGACGCTGGAGGCTCCGCCCTCTTATACGATATCGACAAGCTGATGTAAACATTTGGCATTTTTTAACCACGAGGATCGATTAAAATCGTAGGAAATCCAAATCATCTTAAGAGAAAGGACTTGTTTTTATAAAGTTTGTATTTTTTAATTAATGTTTTGCTTTTTCTCCATTATGACTGGTGAGGGCTGGCCTCACCTGCCCCCCTGACCGCACGTTCACTGCTTTCCAACAGCATTCTCAAGAAATCATTGTAGCCAGCTGTCAGGGCCTGCATGCTCTTCTTTTTGTAGCTGCGCCAAAGTGGTGCTGCATACAAAGGAGCGCAGAGCTTGTTAAACCAATTAGCAATTGTTGAACATTGCTGGAGCACATGTGAAGACTACGGCCATACATTAGCCTGGCCATAGAGTTGTACCACCTGCTGCTAAACAAGTCTCTATCTCCAAGAGGTCGGTGATAAAAGTGTCTGAGATATTTAACTTCATCTGATGACGAAGAACTTTCCACAGAGATAAAAGTCTGGGAACATTCAGCTTCTGATCCTCTGTTTGTTTAAACAAACATTATTGTGACTTAAACAGCATTAACTTACATCAAATGCATCAGCATAAGAGGGAGCAGATTATTCAAGAGCTTCTGCAGGCCTGCACGTTATAAGGCTTATCAGTACTAATCATCTCATACATCACTGGTTACACAGACATCACCAACAAGACACCACAGTATTTACATTTCATTACGTTTCACAGACAGGTCATCAATAGTAATAAAGCTGAACAAAAGAGGAGACAAAACACCATCCTGACGTACTTCCATTACTCACTTTGAAACAGTCGGGATATAGATCGCGCCCATTGCCACCCTCATTAGGGACTGACAAGAATACAGGAAAATAAGAATCCTCGAAGGTATCCTGGACACCTTTCTGTGAGTATCAAACAATTACCATGATTGAATACGGTCAAAGCTTTAGAAGCAGTCTAGAAAGCAAACATGAATATTGTAGGAACCCTGGTGTGTATTTATCCAATATTCACTTGGAGAGCAAGAATTGCACATGTCTGTTGCCGTGCCCAGGCTTGAAGCCACATTGGTTAGCTGTGGAGTACAAATATGGCTCAAGTCTCCGCATTAAGTCCTTTCAAGCACCTATTGACACTGAGCTTGCAATTGCTATAGGGCCTATAGTTATTCATGTCACTAAGTTTACCCGTCTTATCCTTTATCACAGGGACCAATACGTTGACAGAAGGGACTGTGGCAAAAGGCCATGTACCAAAAAACCTGTAAAACAGACGGCCATTAGAGATACTGTCTTGTACTGCATATTTTTAAATGTTCAGGTGTAATGTTATTCTTATTATTCTTCAAACTTAGAGACTGCATCAAATACACCACTCCTACCTGGCTTCTATAGCCCCGCCGATTTCACATTACTTTTGACACAATTTACAAATCATAATTATGCCTTTTGCCAAAGCTTGAATATGTTCACAGTCCCAGTCACCCCTTTCCAGAAATGATTATAGCTATTTTTGCCAACTTAGACGCAAAGGGAATTCTGCCTTAAGGTATTCTCATTCCCTTGTTGTACCTGAGAGCATATTTAGACTAGGCATTAGCCCTCTTATGTCGAAACAGGGACAGATCTTGGCTTTCCTGCTACTTATGGACAAATGTAAAGAAGATTAAATCCTCCAAAACTTCAGTGACAGTTTGAAACAGCCTCATGGTCATTTGATTCTAAGAGAAAGAATTAAAGAGAAAACTCAATGACATTTTCGTCTAAAGAACTAAAACTAATGAATATGTTTTAAATTGAAGGACTTTTCTGTAGAGTTCAACATGTCTCCCTCTGTAGGTTAAAAACATGTACAATAGGGCCGTATTGAAGTGAGAGGATGGAAACAGTCCGCCTTTAACCGCAGTGCATTTCTCCAAGTTCAGGCTTTAACCCAAATCTAAAAGCATTCTGGGACTGGAGTTTACATTCCTCGAGGCCAAACCTAAAAAACGGATCAGGCCTTTTTTTGTGAAAGATCGGGGCCCACTTACTGGGATCGGCCCACATTATGGACCGCGACCCACATTATGGACCGGCCCACATTATGGATCGGCCACATTATGGACCGGCCCACATTATGTCGTTAAAGTGCATATGACACATTAAGACACAATTTTTGGCAAAAACACAGTTAATTAGATTATATTTCAAGATTTTGCTAAAGTTGTTCCCAGCTGTTTCTTAGTTTGACATTTGTGATGTTATAGTTTCACTTCTTATTGGACACTGACAGGAAGTGACATCGAAGAAGGTAAAAACAATTTTAAACTGCAGCTGCATTCATGTTAAAGTGCATTTATGACAATTTTAATGTCTTTAACAATATGACTTATTTAGATGGATTACTCAGTTGCATAGTTATCATTGTATTGTCAGTGAAGCAGCAATTTAATGAAGAAATGTTGGGCAAAAAGTTATTTTTATTTGAATGTTTAAGCTGCCTGACAAGGAAGTGACATAAAAGAAGGAAACATTCCATAGCAGTTTGACTCATTCATTTCCATGACTTAACATGGTTGCAGGCAACAGTTTTTAAAATGGTTACCTTCTTCGATGTCACTTCCTTCGGTGTGCCAATAAGGGAAGTGAAAACAAGTAACATCACAAAAATGGTTCAAACTAAAGAAAAACTGGAAATAATCTTTAGCAAAAATCTAAATATAATCGTGTTAACTGTGTTTTATTTAAAATTTGTCTAATGTGTCATATGCACTTTAACAGAGTCTGTGATTTGTAGCTGTGAGCGATAAAAGTAAATGATAAATGGGTTTCTTCCTTCATTAGGTCAAAGGAACCGTCACCCATTCACTCTCATGTCATTCATACACCAGTGTACGCAGACACTGGAGTGAGGAGGGATCAGTGTCTTGTGCCCAGAGACAGTGGAGATATCATGGACTTAGGGAAAGACACAGCCCCACGTCCCCCTCGCCTGACAGACTCTCCCACCCATCTCCATCATGGGACTTCCTTCACCATCACCGGGACAAGCTCAAATGGAGCCAACATCTGCTCCTCATCAAGAAGGCCCAGCAGAGGATGTTCTCCTGCTGCAGCTGAGGAAACTTTAAGCTGCCGACCAAGACGCTGGTTGCAGTTCTACACGGGCCATCATGGAGTTCCATCCTCACCTCCTCCATCACCGTGTGGTCCATCCTCACCTCCTCCAATCACCGTGTGGTCCATCCTCACTCCTCCAATCCACCGTGTGGTCCATCCTCACCTCCTCCATCACCGTGTGGTCCATCCTTCACCTCCTCCATCACCGTTGTCCAAAATCCTCACCTCCATAATCACATTATTTTGAATAAATTTTGTTATTTTATTTATCTATTTTTATACAAAAGTAAAAGGAAAGCTGTAGAGCTAAAAAATATTATAGATTTGAGGAAAGCCAACCGCCACTATTATTTCATTTTTATTAATACTGTTTTAGTGGGGTACTTTGCACATTATTATAAGAGAACATAGGCCTGTAAAAAATTTTTGTCGTTCTCGAAAAAAAAAAACGTCTCGGTGAGCCGCAGTAAACGCCGCTCGCGTCTGACATAAAGTTTGTTTTTAGCTTCATAAAATACTGTCGGCTTGGCTCAGGCCCCCTCCGTTTCTACCCCCACCCCGTGCATAGCTCTGCGTGTTCACCTCCAGACCAAATGGCCACTGTGCCTGACTATGCGACGACGACACTGCTGTTAGTACCTCCATTTGAATCCATTGCACTTTAGACACGTTAAAAACAACTTTAATGCCGGGCCTAATTGTTTTGGAACTGTCTACAGCTCGATATTCCTCCTGCTGATACGCTGGGTTAGACACAATCAGAGGCACCGGGCGGTTATCGTAGGGAAAACATTTTTAGAAATCTTTGTCTTAATGTAGGGTCGGACTGTTAGCATTGGAGCTTGCGCGAGCTAACACGTCACACAAGGTGCGAGTCTACAGTGAAGATCCCGCCCTTATGCCCTTATTAGAACATGCTTCGTCAAGCTGGGGAGGAGAGTCTGTAAAATCCGCATTATTTCCCCCTTGAACGCGCGTCATGTTGGTAAACGGGGGAGGAGTGAGGAGTTGTCTATTATTTGTACAGGGTCTATGTCCAGGAACCCGGAGCGTGTGGCATCGGATCACAGCTGACCCTTCTCACCCTGGACACGACCTCTCGCCCCTCTCCCCCTCAGGGCAGGAGGCTACGAGTCCATACAGACTCATTACCTCCCTCCAAACTTAACAGTTTTGTCCCTCCGCCATCAGCACTCATGAACAAAAACAAGAGCCATGACTCAGTTACAGACTCATGATTGATAATCTGCCCTGTTGCCACTGTGTGGTGTTCCACACTTAGATCTGCTGCTGTCACTTTATCACTAAATACACCTGACATCTGTAATACAATCCTGCTGTTGCTCTTATGTCAACTGTTATCGTCTTATCATATTTTACTTTTTATTTAATATTCTATTGCATGCCTTAATAGCCTTATATTTTACTTTTACTTAATCTTCTTAAGGACATTAGACAGGTCTGAATGGTCCCATCCCAATTCTGACAGAGCACTGTCGAATGCCTGAGAGCTACAAGACTCTCTAGGCCTTATTCTGATATATGCGTATGTTCATTCTGATAGTCGCCAATTACACATATATTCACATGTTCATTAACTCATACTCCAGAATTGATTTTTTTTTTTGCCACATAGTCATGATTTGTAATGTACTGGATGTAAAATTCATAATCTTATTATCTCTGATCATGCTCCTTTGTCTGTCCTTTTATCTTCAACACTCCTTATTACAATATAATAAGGACAGACAATGGAGATTTAATAATTCACTACTTAAAGATCAGTCTTTTGTATCAATTGATACAAAACATACGCAAAGAATATTTTGAAATCAATCTCAATTCTGTAGACTCTGTCCAGACTATATGGGAAGCTTACAAAGCTACCTGTAAGAGGATGGATTATAGGCTTACTAACTGCCAAGAAAAAAGAAAAAGTAAAAACAGAAGACAGATCTAACAGAAAAACTCAAATGACTAGAAACTGAACATATGGCTGACCCTTAAAAACACCCGTGTTGTTAAAAGGGACATGCTTAGCGTGTAAAACAGAACTAACAAACAATTCTCCTATGAGGGAAAAATGCCATATGCCCCTCTTTCTGTTGAGAAAACCTATTTATGAATCGGCAGGAAAAAACTGCTTACCCTCAAACTGAAACAACAGAAAACCGTCAATCCAAATCATCATCCATTTATGATGAGAAGGTTGTGGATAAATGATCCTAAACAAATTAACGAGAATTTGTAAAAATTACTATGCAATCTTTATAAATCAGAGCTTTCTCAAGGAAAAATGATTATGGAAAAGTGTGTTGAAAATGTAACACTACCATCACCACGACTCTTAGAAGCCGCGTACTTATACAAAGAATAAAAATGCAATAAAATCCCTTCTAATGCCGAAAAACACCAGGAAATGACGGATACACAGTAGAATTGTTTTAATGCTTTCAAGATGCTCTTCATTCCATTTTTGACCCATTATTGTTTAATGATTATCATAAAAAAGCAATCCAGCCTCCAAACTTATGCGGCAGGTCTCCTTATCTCTTATCCCTAAAACCTGGCAAGGACCATTCAGATAATGAGAATTATAGACCATTGAGCATTTCTTAATTCATGATTTACAAGTTGTTTGGCAAAACTATTAACAAAATATATTCACAATTAATTATAAATGAAAAAACTATTATTGCATTCAGATGACTTAAGAAAAGAGTATAGGCTCAATGATGCAAGAATGTTTTAATTACTAACAGATCAAATCCATTCCTGAAATTCTCACACTCAAGTAACAGGCCTGGGGACCAAAAGGATCTTGAGGATTAAATTTAAAACATGCTGCTTACGAACAGGGGCACTGTGTCTCAGTAATATACCCACTATTATGTAACACTGAATCTGACCATACGTATGCTAACACAAAAATCAATGGATAAAAGACAATGGTGTGCCCATTCTAACTCCACAATTGGAGTGCAGCACTGCAAAAAAGTACACAATGTCCAAATGTGTTAACTATTAAAATCATACAGTCAAAATAATAACTCGAGCATAATTACACCTTACATTTGAATTAAAAATGTTACAAATAAAAGTGTAATTGTGCTGCATGTTGTGAGGTCAGAAGGCACACTGCTGCATATGTTATGGAAAATGCCCCTCTGTCCAGGACATTCTGGAGGAATATAAACTGATACACTGATCTCATATGTTTGATGTACAAAATATCAACCTTGCCCTCTGGATTGTCTACTTGGAATAAGGACTCAAGACTTTAAATCAAAGAATTGGACAATATTATATCACTGGGTTTTAACAGCCAAACGTTAAATTATGTTGAACTGGAAAGAAAGAAATTATAATGTTTTGATGTACAGAATTGGAACAAAGATTTTCTGGGAATGAATGACTATGGGAGAAGCCGCTTACTCTTAGATAATCAACCAGATCCAGACTGGCCTGACCTGGCCCACAGTGAAAATGTTATTTACAAAAAATGTACTCAATAAAACTAACTGCCACATAATTGTATTTTTATTTTTATTTTTTGCCTCTCTTTTGTTTGGCCCGGGTGTGGGCTTCTACCTGAGTTCAGGAGTTGGGAGAAGGGAAGAGAGAAGAGGAAAAAGGAAAGAAGAAGAGAGGAAAAAGAAAGGAAAAGAAAAAACAAAACAAAAATAGTATGTTATGCTGTGTGTATTATATATGATGGTTAATAATTGAAATCTTGGGTTGTATTGATGCAGAGGGTTGATTGTCACTGGGGTATTGATATACTGTGTCTTTGTTTTGTTGCGTCACTTTTAGTCCAATGAAAATACTGCTCTTGTAATGAGAGGCTTCAAACATATTGCCAGGTGCTTTTTTTTAATGCACTTGTTTTTCTTTTGCAGATCTCTCGAGGGTCACCTAAATATGACCCCCCCTCGCGTAGTATTGCAAAACTTTATATTGTATGTATGTATATGTATACAAGTTGTGTATATACATGCATGTATATGTGTATGTTAACAATGTGTCTTCTTTTCTAATTTCTTTTATAAAAACTTTAAAAAACTATAATAATAAAAAAAATCTTTCTTAAAGGGACAATGTACAGGACACTTAGGATATTTCAGGATTTTTGACCATGGGCCTCATTCCTAGGTTATCCAGAGTGTGTTGATGTCTGGAAGATATTTGTTTCTTAAAATTCATGCAGTTCTTCTATTTTGAAGAGTCTAGTGGCGCTAGGCTTAGGGCAAGGCTAAAGCATTCTATGGTATTCAGTTAGCCTTGCATTAAAAACAGTTCTGACCCCACTCCACAGTGCACCTGAGGTAAATCACTTATAACACCAGACTAAACATATATTATAAAGCCTTTGGCTCGGCCCATTCCTTTTGAGCAAATAACTGCTCAAATAAATACAATACAATAAATAATAAAATAAATAGCTTATTTTTTATTAAATGTTTATTTGTTTTATGTTTATGTTTTATGTCACAATCTGTACCGGAGAAAAATCCTATTTGTGAAACTAATAAAAAAATAATCTGATTTCTATCAGCGTCTGAAGAGCGACTGAAGACGGGCTGCGTTTTCCTGTTTTTGCTGTCAGCTCTTTATCACGGCATCATCTCCTTGTGGTTTATCCGGCTGCAAACCAAGAACGGCCTCATAATCAGCATGCATTTTAGTCCAAAGTCATGTTTTTCTGACTGAAATGAGATTGTTAAATCATTTTTGGTTTATATAATAACGTAATGTAAAAATGCAGCAAAGAGTTGAAGTCTGAATCCAAATGCCATTTATTGTCTTCAAAAACGCAGGGAGAACACAGACAGCAAAATGGCGGGTCACAGTGCTCCGCCCTCTCCACACACTCAGGGACAAACTTATACCGCACCTCGTACGTATCAGATGACAAGACATGACAGGCTGGCGTCAACTATCTTTGATTCTCTGCATTGTACGCGCTTGTTCCCAAGGCCTAGTCTCTATCTGTGACCTGAGATTGACTTTCAGGTCATAGCACAGACATTCACTTCAGCGTAAACATGTGCATGGCCAATATATTTTGACATTACAATTCCCGTCTTCTATTTTATCAAAGCATTTGATACATAATCACACCAAATTAAAATTACCACCATGTTTAACAGGAAGAAGATTTCAACAGCCAAAACTTAAATAAATCAAAACACAGACAGTACACATGCCATATACCAAGCGTTCATTATAAACCATTAATAAATCAAATCAAACCAACATCTCAAGTCAAATCCTACCAGGCCATCTCCTATCACTCACATTTATGTTCCAGGCAGTTGTGACATTGGGAACAGAGGGCTTAAAACCCACCAAAAACTCAGGCCCAAAACATAACCAACATTACATCAACACACATTAATGTAAATGTAACATAAGACCATCAAACTGAGAACACAGAATAGACACCAAAACATCAATGTATTCATCCACGCTAGTTTGTGACCACCACAACATGAGTGTAGGAAAAATAGGGGCAGCTATTTTATTTACTAGAATGACAGCGTTCTCTATTTTTAGGCACAAGCAAGGCAGTAAAATGTTCTCACACCGCACTCTAATCCAAATTCAAAGAAAAAAAACTTGAGCACAAAATCATCTTAGCTGATTATCAGCTAACAAACAAAGAAAAAACAATTGCGTGTTTCTATAAGTCTGAAGCCTAAATCAGAGGTGATTGGTTGTGAATGGGCCGGTTTGGTCTGGGAGCCCCAGCGTAGGGGACACTGTTAAAGCAGTATGACGTTCATCCCTAGAAATGACATCACCTGTTTCAAAGTCATAATTAATCAGCTTCTTGTTTCCACTTGTCAAAACCAGCAGCCTTAACACAGGAGAGCACTCTGACCCCTCCCCTCGGCTGCTCCAAAGTCTCAGAAGAAATCAGGCGCTTAACACCATGTCGTAAGAGGAGCGCGGTACGGCACACGCGCGTGAAGACACACACACATAAACTCCAGCGCATCCAGCCAATCAGAACGTGACACCACACACACACACACACACACACACACACACACCAAACACACACACACACACACACCCCCTCACAACACACCCACACCACACACACACACACAACATCACAGCCTCGGGCTTAGATAACGCAATGTTAGGAACATTCATCTGCCACATGTAAAAACCTTTTTCTGTGTACTGTTAAAACATACACTCAACGCTGCGTATGTTCATTCCAAAACAATATTTTGACACAATTTTGTTCTTACTACATTCACTCCACAATGCTTTCAAACAGAAGCTTTCAGGCTCTTTACAACAACTGCTGACACAGGACCAAATCTCCACTGTCCAGAGGCTGTGATTCATAGGTTTACTCGCTCTTTGTACGATCAATTACTCAATCACATTCAGGGACTTGGGGGACAATGTTATGCATAAGTGCGTTTTGAGGGAACCTGGTTAAGAGCGTCATTCCATGTAAATCCAATACGAAGACAAATTATCTTATATGCACAAACTTTAACCCCTCCGGGTTTGAAACGAGGACACAGGCCCAATCGTACCATTGAATCTCGTCCGAGCAAATTTAACAGGCGCAAACAAGGTTGAATTAGAGAAAATGCATGTTTGAAACTAATTTCCTGCAGCATCTTTACAATTCAAAGGAATGTGCGTGTATCTCAGACAGCTTCTCGCCTGACACCACCAATCGACGTTACCCACGGCCACTCCAGCCTCGGGGTCTTCAAGTCACACTACTAACTCGAACCACCGAATAGTAGCCCCTGATGCTACTAAACATTATGTTTTCACCAGCTACAATCATGTGTATTCAGGGGAATGTTTGTTTACATTTGTCAAAACATGGATACAAACCAATATCACTTTCATTGTTACAATAAGTGGGCGCTGTGAATATATAATATATATAATGGTAATAATTAAAAATCTTGGTGTATTATTGCAGAGTTGATTTTTGCGGCTGGGTATTTGTATACTGTTGTCTTTGTTTATCTCTCTCTTT